>PISX010031423.1:0-17341 GCA_004024625.1 Mellivora capensis
AAAATTTTTTTATAAACATATTTTTATCCCCAGGGGTACATGTCTGTGAATCGCCAGGTTTACACACTTCACAGCACTAACCATAGCACATACCCTCCCCAATGTCCATTACCCCACCCCCCTTTCCCGACCCCCTCCCCCCAGCAACCCTCAGTTTGTTTTGTGAGATTAAGAGTCACTTATGGTTTGTCTCCCTCCCGACCCCATCTTGTTTCTTTTCTTCTTTTTCTACCCCCCTAGTCCCCCATGAGCAACTTTTGTTTTTTAAAAAAAAGTTCCAATGCACTGTTTAAGTGTACCTATTCTCATATCCTCTTCCAGGATTTCAATCAATTCATGACTCTCTCAGCTCCCTCCAACAAATACAGAAAACAAAGATGGATTTAGAGAAATATAAAGTACAGAAAGACCTAAAGAAATTACAGCGCAAGATAGTGGAACTCCAGGAGGTATAAAACTTTTCAGTCATCTTTTTCACCAGCTAATATAATGGTTTGCTGGTAAAAGTTGGAAAGAAGTTAGTATCTCTGGGGTGTTCACTGCTTCTTATATCTCTGTATTTCTTAAAACCTTTTTAAGGAGATTAATGTGCCAGAAAAATCCAATAAAACAAAGAAATTTATGATGTCTTCATTAATTTGTTCATGAAAAAGTTAAGGAATTTTTTTTACATGCCTTCTTGTATTTTTATTTGCCTACAAATAAAAAAGAGCAGTCGACAAAATGTCCAACAATGAGTGACGGGGACTGGTGTAAACTACAAGGGCAGGAACTGTGGCAAACTGAAGACCACGTACCCTGTCTATAAAAGACTAGCCACCACGCAGTTCTACTTCATTATCAGTAAGTACATAATCCATTAGTGCCCAAATTTTAGTTTTCAAGAGAAACTAGAAATAAGGTCTTATAGGAAACCATTTATAAGCATTAGTAGCTAGTTCAAAACATGGACTGTATCTGTGGGGCACAGATGCTGCCCCACCGCCACAGCAAGTCTAGCCTATGCATATAAAATTGTTGATTCATTTGTGCTCACTATGTATCAGAACTATGAGCAAGTCAGAGCTAACCATGCCAAATAAGAGAATACATCAGTTTCTATGAAAAACATCCAATATAATTTGATCTAGGAGCCAAATACAAATTAATGTTCTATAAATTTATACTATTTCTAACTTTTCTATATAAATGTTAGGTGTAGAGCCTGGTATTGGGTAGTAAAATCATTAAAAATAAAAATAAGCTATTCAAGTCATACGCTATCTGCTAGAAGACTAATTTCTAATCACAGAGTTTTTTGTGATCTGGCAAGAAAAGCCTTGCTTCAGACTTAGTCTGTTTCCTTGGTTTAGGAAGAAGTGACAACTTCTCCCCTAGCAAAACACAAACTTACCTTTCAAATAAATTTTTGACCACTGTCCACCTAATTTTTTAGTTATACAAAACCTCTGCATTTATTTTTATTAATTTACATACAGCATCCTTGACTATATTGCAAAGGATAATTTTAAAAGATTTTATTCATTTATTTGAGAGAGAAAGTGAGAGGGCATGGGGAGGGTGGTCAGAGGGAGAAGCAGACTCCCTGATGAGCAGAGAGTCCCATGCAGGACTTGATCCTGGGACTCAGGGATTATGACCTGAGCCAAAGGCAGTCACTTAACCAACTGAGCCACCCAGGCACCCGCAAAGAATTTTCATAGCAGAATTAAGAGTTTCATATGCAATAGCAAGTATTCTTTGCAATCAGGTGTCATGCTAAGACAAAGGGCTAATATCTCAAGTAATCCTAAACTCTTATAAGTGTGTAAGAAAATAATAATAATGAACAGGCAAGTCATGGGATACAATAAGAAACGAAGATATGAAAAGACATTCAACATATTAAATACAAATTAAAGGAACCCTTAGGTACTATTTGCAGATCACCCCAAATTAAAGTGATTGACAAGGCTGTTGAGAAATGTGCACTCCTATCTCACTGGTGAGTCTATGAATTGGTACGAGTAAGAGAGCAATTTGGAAACATCTAATAAAATTTTTAAATTTATTTATTCTTTGACCCAGGAATTTTGCTATTTGAAATTTATATTACAAAAAAAAAATCAAAATTTATATTACAGAGAAAAAAATCTTCCAAAGTGTGCAAGGATAAATGGCCAAGGATACTCATTACAGCACCATTTGTTATAGTAAAAACCAAACAAAACACTTGAAAACAACCTAAATAAGGGACTAAATTAATGATACCACCAGTAATGATATCACTAAGTTAATGATATCTCCAACCCTTAAAAAGAACACATAAAGATATCCAAGATACACTGGTAGGTGAAAAAGGCAAGTTGCAAAGCAATATGGATATGATCCCAATTTGTGTAAAAAAATATTTTGAAATATGTTAAATAGAATATGCATACCGTATAGTATGCAAAAAAGGTAGGAATTTACAACAAACATACCAGTGACTGGATTATGAAGAATTTTGTTTTCTACAAAAGAAGTTATTGTTTTTACATTATATTTTTGTTTCCAGTAAAAATGTATTTTAAAAAATCACCACCACAGCAAATATACTACTAGGCTGAAACAGTAACTCTTTGTAATGAAGCAAATAAGTGGTTATAAGAAGGTGAAATTAGAAATTCATATAGACCAGAGCCACATCACCTCATTAATATCCATTTTTTACTTTACATTTGTTTTTTCCTTGTAAGCAAAAATGCTCTAAATTGTAGTTCAAATAGTAGTGTAGGATCAAGGCAAAGGCTGTGCAGAATGGATCTCTCTCATTGGTAGTGACAGGATAGTACCACGTAGAAGTGAATGTAATACCAGCGGATAGGAGGGGAATCCAAGGGTCTTCTGTCCATGCTCTTGCTTGGAATCCCAAGTTGGGATGTTCGCAGGTTTGCATAGACTCTGGATGACCTGAGAACTACGCCTAGAGAGAAGGCGGATCCAGGTTTTTTTAGGGCCTAAAGCTTATACAATTTTGACTTACTGTTAATGTTCTATCCCAATGAATTGGCACCAAAGTCTGCAGGAATATTCCTGAAAGCCATGGCTACCTCAGGACAGCCACGACATACCTCCATACAGAAGTGACCATGAACAACATAAGCATAATCCTCTAACTCAAATGTAGCCACAAGTAAATTTCTCTTTTGCTAAATCCAAAGATGGCCATAGCCACTCCAGCGGTACCTGACATCACCGGAAAGAGGAGTGGGGACAAGGACCTTAATCAATGGTCTTAACTGTCATTAAAATGCCTTATTTCTGCAAATTTTCCATCAAACTTGTAAACACGCAGCTAGCGCTCAGTAAGCGAGGGGTCCTGGAGCTTAACGGCTGTCATTTCACCACAAATTGACCTCTGCTCTGGACCTCCCTCCTTTTGCATATATTTTAATGTGGATCCAAAAAAAAATGATAAGGACAATCTCCCTAGAGAAGCTCAACATGCATAGCACTTTATTCTGTATCAAACACCAACACTTAATCCCTGGGAAATGTCAGACTTGTGTCCCACTAATACAGGAAGACGTCTGAACATCACAGAATTTGCAGTGCAGGTCCACCCAGTGGACTTGAGGCGTATGTTAGATCACCTCTGAGGGTTCTCAGTTTAGGTGCCAACACCATCTGAACAGGTTCAGATAGTCCACAGGTCCTCTGCCTCCCAGTTTTTCCTGTCATTTCCTTCCTCTTGTCAAAACCTGCACTAAGGGGTAAAAATCATATGAAGTTATTTATACTAAGGACCAAATAAAATGGTAATGTTCAAAGGATTTTGCTTCCTTGCTGAAGATGAAGGACAAATTCCTCACTTAATGCCACAAGGGCAAGCACCTTCTCAGTCCCATCGTGGGGTGGTATGATCACCACCGGACAGTCAGGAGAGCGATAAGCCCCAAGATAAAAAAAAAAAAAAAAAAAAGTGCCCCCGGCATTGCCTGGACAGTAGCAGTTTTCCCTTCTTCTACAGACACCTCACAAATGTCTGGTACTTCTACTGGCATCACCCATGACAGCAGCAAGTAGCACCCCAAAACACTAGGGGGGATACTTGATCTATAATATGTACAAACACATAAATATCTGTGTTTTTACCTTGGGGGGGTCTCCAAACTTCTGTGAGATATTACTTTTTACCTCTTTGCAGCCTCCCTTCAGGTGCTAGGCATTGGGAATACCATGCTGAGAAGCTAAACATGGACCCTACTCTTGGGGAACTTACAATCTAGTGGAAAAGACCAATAATCAAACTTTCAAAAACACGGGCAGTAAAGAGTGTGATGGCACACCTGAGAAAGGCACTTAGGAAAACATGGGAAATAAGGCAAAGGGATATCTAAATTGAGACCTCTACAGTATAAGCAGACATTAGCCAAAGGAAAAGGGCCATGTTTGGTAGAGGCCATAGCTCAGGGAGATAGAGCAGTCTGGGCAAAGGCCCAGAGGCCAAGAGAATGGAACACATGCCAGGAACTGCAAAGTATGGTCAGAACCTAAAGGGTATGCCATAAGAGGTAGGAGAGAAGGTTTGAGGAGGTAAATAATGAAAAGGAGAGATTAGGGAGTACAGGATGTCTGATCACAAAGGGCTTTATAACTCTTGTTGAGGAACTTGGGCTTTTATCTTCAAGACCCACAGTAGCTTTGAAGGATTTTAAATAGGAGAGTGACATTATCAGATTTGCATTTTCAGGCGATCCCTCTGGCTATAGTGTGGAGACCAGATTACAGATACAGTGTGGGAAGCAAATTTGGATGGGAAAAGAGGGAGATAATAGAGAAGAGTGTAGATAATGAGCTCAGTTTTAAACTAACTGATTTTGAAGTATCTATCTATGGGATGCCCAAGTGGAGATATCCAGTGGTGATTGAGAAATATGACCCAGAGCATGAGAAAGATCTAAACTGAAGATCTAGCATAGAAACAGGAAATGGGTTTATGGATGAAGAAGGAAGAGACCGCTTGAGGTTGGGAGGGGTGGGAGTGGAGGACATGAAGACTACTGTGAGAAACAGAGACCCTGGAAATCCCTGAGGACATAGAACACTGAGGGCACAGGCAAAGGAGGAACCTAGAAGTTTCTAGGTGACTATCTGATAACAGTAACAGCAAAGTAGGAGAGGAAGTATCATCTTTTGAGGATTTCAGTCTTCCCTGTGAGTTCCTGCTAGCAGATGGCATCGGCTTGGAGTTTTTCCAGTAATGCTTTCAGACCCACCATTAAATCCCCACCTATTGAAGAGGACACTGTCCAAAAGTAGGTACATTACACAATTCAGTAGAACAGTTGTAAATGCTTTTCTGACTACCCTTCCAGCCTTAAAAAAATTAAAAATAAATTTAATAATGTGTTGCATCTTCTCAGATGCAGAAAGGGTGCTGAGCTCTCCCAGAGAGAAGCAGGATTGTTGTCAGGAAAAGTATTAGACTGCTTTGGCCCTTGCCCAGTTTGGCATTTCCCTCTCCAAGAGATTAGAGTCACAGTCATTTGAAGTAAAGATTTGTTATTTCAGATCCTTCCCTTAATATACAATCGTGAAATTTTCTAACTTCATAGACTAAATTTTTCATAAACCCATTCCCTGGTTCTGTTACTTCATTTCAGAAGCTATTTATACATGTGGTAAACAGTGTGAGAGTAAAAAATGACTGATGTGTTCAGGAGTATGTCAGAAACCAGGTCCTCTTTTACAGTTCCAAAAGACACAAACTGAGAAAACAGAAAAACAATTTAAAGATCTATGCTGAGAAGTCTTGAGGAGTTTTGAGGTGTGACCTTAGTTTAAAACCAGTATGCTACCAGTTACTACCGGTGTGACTTTGGATATGTTCTCTAAATTGGAGTCTTAGTTTCCTCTCTTAAAATGGGGATAATAATACACCTACCTTATTATCAGAGACTTCTCTAACCCACTTTACCTGGATTAACTCATTTAATCTTCCAAAGAGATGTCTACTATTAAGGCACAGAGAGATGAGGTCGTTTTTGTGAGGCTACACCACTAATCAGAAGTGCAGTCAGAATTTGAACTCATTAGTCCAGAGAAGGGCTCTTAAGCACTCTACTGTATTATTTCTCTAAATATATGTAGACCACCTAATGTAGTATCTGATACACAGTAGGTACTGTGCTTGACAATCGGTACAGATTAATAATAATGTTATTATTAATTTATTATAATAATAATAATTTCTATTTTGATGGGAAAGAAAATTTCCATGGCACTCTTTCATCCAACTCTGATTCAGATTAGTATCTAAAAAATACGCAAATTTAAAAAGGTCCTTGCACTATGTATGAGGAGAAATACCTTGGCTTACAATAATTTAGCAATGGACCAAAGCAGAAGGAAGTACAAAATATAGATTTCTCCTGGAACAAAATTATAATGAGCAAGTATTCCTCTGCGTTAAAAGCATTTCTTTCTCTTGTCTCTGGGGAGGGAGGACAACATAATGAAGAAACATTATAGACACTGCCTGGAGGCGGGCAAGGCGTTGATGCCAACGTGCGGTGAAGCATATTTCCTCTGTAAGTTCTGGCCATCAAAGTAAACCCAACAGCCATTACTGTCAGGTCAAAGTCATTAGTATCCAACTGTCAGATGTTTCTCCAAAAAATAATGCACTGCTTTCACAAGGGCGACATTCAGGGACGGACTTCAAGTGTGTGGGGGGCCTTTTTGGAGACATGTGAATGGTGGTGGACAAACCTACTTCTGTAACTCAGAACAACTCCTATACCAAGGAATCTATCTAGTCCTTGTGCCTAAATCCCATTGCTTAGCACTTAAAGGCTTTTAAGTACTCACAACACCAACATCAAGCTCTCAGAAAGGAACAAGAACACAACCAGGAGCTTTTAGTGACTACCTCCTCTGCAGGCATTAGGTGGTAAGTAAGTAAAACAAGGTCTTTTTAAAAACACTAAGAAAGTGTCAGGTACCTAAGACATGTGGAGGGCCAAAAGAAAGTTCATGAAAGAGAGATTAATAACGCCAAAGAAGAAACCCAGGTTTGGCACCCATGATGTTATCAAGGCCTAACTAACTGAAGCAATGAGCTCACTGCCGGTCTCAGTTTCTATTAAGTTCGAAATTGAACAAGGGTGGAGTACTCCTTGTCATTGCATAGGTTTAAATTTGCAAATAAAGCTGGGGAAAACTAAATTTGCCAAATGAGTCTTTTGGAGGAATTTCCTTCTTCCTAACGTTCTTTTCAGAATTCAGATAGTGGCACTAGGTAAATGGCAGTATCAGAACACAACTTGGCAGGATAATTGAGTCAGTCCCAAAGACGCACACTTCAACTCATTGACATCTGAGGTGTCAGCAGTTACTAATAAAATTAGACAACAGTACTGGAATTCCATTTACTTAAGAATGTGGAGAAAAGTAATCTCTCTGAGCTTTGGCCTGTAAAATGAGGATAGTACCTACTGTAAAAAATGACGTGAGACTTAAACGAGGTAACAGTATGAAGAGCCTGGAGCAGAGCAGGCACTCTGTCTATCCCTGCCCGGGGCCTGCTGGGTTGCCGGAGCCCGGGTGGGCAATGATCACCACTCCTAAGCACGGAAAGCTCCTCTGCGGAAGCAAGTCACAGTGCTGAGATGCTCAGCAAGGCTGGGTCTTACTTGGCTTTGTTAGACGCTACTTGACTTGCGTGAAAGCTTCTTCCTGCCTACATATTTTCCAGTGTTCACAAAGCATTCACCACTGCTTATCATAAATCTGATTCTAGTGAGTTCAAAAATCATTCTGAACCTTGTCCTTAGACACAGAAGCCTTCCAAGCATATATAAATAGCACTTGTTCTGAGGCACTATGGGTTGGCCTCAGGAAATTCAGAAATAAATATTGAAGCTGCTTATGACAATATAAATTTGCCTTCTCAGCAGTATACGTCCTCTCTAATCTCCTTCTTTGCACACGAAAAATCTTCTGCTCCATCTGGCTTTTCTCTCGTGCCCAGAAACACATAACTCAGCCTGCAAAGATAGAACATATAACCATATCTTTTTTTTCCCCACAACACCTGACTTTTTAGGCTAATTTCTAAACTTTTGAAGACAGTAAATAATCTTTTTGTAAAGACTATTTGTATATTATTTCTTAATCTATTAAACAGAACAATTGAGATTAAGAACTTTAAAACCCATATATACTGGTTTTTCCTAAAAAAAAAAAAAAAAAAAAAAAAAAAAAAAATGCCACATAGGGGCACCTGGGTGGTTCAGTGGGTTAAGCCTCTGCCTGGCTCAGGTCATGATCTCAGGGTCCTGGGATCGAGTCCCGCATCGGGCTCTCTGCTCAACAGGGAGTCTGCTTCCCCTTCTCTCTCTCTGCCTGTCTCTCTGCCTACTTGTGACCTCTATCTGTCAAATAAATAAAATCTTAAAAAAAAAATATGCTACATCGTTTCGTATCAGGCATTTACCTGATAGGAAGCGATGTGACATATTATCTCCATAGAGAAAGCAACCACCATAATTTTGTATGATCAAAGGGGAGGAAATGGCATTTAAAAAGGCAGGTCTTAGAAACTCAAGTTACTTAAGGCACCTGGGAGCCAGATAATCAAACAATGTGCTTATTTTATTTAATGTGGGTGCTCTCTCTGTATGAGGTATAACTATTCGGCACATAGAAGGCACATGTAGGGCGCCTGGGTGGCTCAGTGGGTTAAGCCACTGCCTTCGGCTCAGGTCATGATCTCAGGGTCCTGGGATCGAGTCCCGCATCGGGCTCTCTGCTCAGCAGGGAGCCTGCTTCCTCCTCTCTCTCTGCCTACCTCTCTGTCTACTTGTGATCTCTCTCTGTCAAATAAATAAATAAAATCTTTAAAAAAAAAAAAGAAGGCACATGTAATTACACTCAGCCATTCACAGATGCTGCTTTCCATTACAATATTCTGAGTATAGGTTTACTTTTCTTCTCCAAGTCTTAATATCTACCACTGATTAACTACTGATGAACTACTCCTTTACAGTGGAGGTCTCTTTGGAAAGGGGTTCTACCCTCGGGTTTGTAAGCATAAGAGGGGGCCCTGTTTAGTTGAAACCAGAGTTGCTGCTTCACAGGGGCTGACCAAGCAGTTTGAGTAATTCTTTCCAGCTCATTTTGGACCTAGAAAATTTTGGCGACCGTAGAATAACAGAATGCTGCCATTAGAAATCTATCTCAAGGCCCTGATTTTACAATTTTACACAAAAATTCAAGGCCAAGACATAAGACTTACCCAGTTACATATCCATTAAATATGGAAACCCAGATTGAGTCACCCTACTTAGGTTTTATGAGTATGATTTAATGCAGTTCTTCTAAAGAGAATGAGTGAAGTACTTGATCAACTGTATGGGGACACCGTGCACCAAGCAGCGTGTCCAGTGAGCATACCTCGGATACTGTTACAGAAGTAAACTGCCACATGTTCTTAAGAGTCAAATACTTAGGACATTGGTATTTTCACAGTAACCATTTTTAATAACTCATCATCTTTATCTGATGACCCCTTTTCTGGGCAACAATTAAGACGACAATCCTCAATTTCAGTGATCTAGTGAAATTCGAATTCCAAGGAATGTGTATTCATTTTACCAATATACACAGTGAGCAGTGCACTCATTTTCTATGCTGCCATAACAAATTACCACAAACTTAGTGGCTTAAAAGCAACATAAATTTATTATCTTCCAGTTCTGTAAGTCAGATGTCCAACATGGGTCTCAGCAGGTCACAATCAAGGTGCCAGCAGGGCTGTTTCCCTCTCTGGGAACTCCACGGGAAAAAAGCTGCCTTGCTTTTTCCAGTTTCTAGAGCCTGCCTTTCGTCCATGGCTGGAACCACCTCTCCCATCTTCAAAGCCAGCAGTGTCGAACCTCTGACCTTCCACTATCACTCTCCGAAAGGCTCTCCACGTTTAAGGACTTCTGTGATTCAATCAGGTCCCTTCAAATAATCCAGGATAATTCTCCATGTCACGTCCTACCTGTACAAGCACCTCTGCCACATGCTCACAGGTTCTGGTCCTTGGGGCATGACACGTGTGGGGAACCATTACTCTGCCTCCCATATAAGCAGAAATAGCAGGAGAAACATTTTTTCTAGTGCCTATCTTCTCTTCAGAAAAATTAATATAATTTAAATATGTTTTTATAATAGGTACCATATACAGGGGATGTAGCCCAGATGAACTTTTGTACTAATTCAAACTGATGATGATGGCATGCAAATTATCTCAACACTCCAGTCATGTAATATGAATCCCAACCTCTTTTCCAATCCCCAAGGGGTACTCCAATTCTAATTATCCCTCTCCTGGCATGACATCCCGTCATTAAAACAAATACGTATTTTCAATTCTAAATTGAAAATATTAAAAAAGGGATTTCAAATGTTTCACAACAGCTGTTTGTCAAAGAGACCCTACTCTTATGTTCCCTCAAAATATGTTGAGGTCTGAAGATAATTTAGCATTTATTTTAAAAAATCATAGTTGTATAGGATTTTTTTAGGTACATTAGAATTTAAAACACTGCTATTCAAAAAGTTCCTACTTTAGTCAGCCCCAAAGAGGAAAAACCCATTATTATATAGCAAGGGGACAGCCAGACACCTTGAGTGGATTTTCAGAGCAACAAAGCTTAAGTGACTCTATTTTCAAAACTAAAAATAAGGTATATACTCTAAATAAGGGAATTTACTGGCTTTTTACATTCTCTGTATAAAAAGTCTTTAAAAATACATATATGGGGAGATTACTGTACTTGTATGTGATACACAAATCTACCTTTCTAATGGAAAAAACCAGCCAAACAAAAAAAAACCTCTCTTGCAAATTGACAGTTTATAAGCAGCAGCTGAATCTACACATGGGTGTCTGAGCAGCTTTCTATCCATTAGCAACTTAAGTGGAAGAAAGGAAGACCTGTAGAGAGACAAGGGTCAACTATGCCAAAATAAAGTTCCACATTTTTTAAAGTGTGCAAAAACTGAAATAGATCTGCAAGTCCCTCTGACTCATATATAAAATATCCTTCATTTCTGTGTTCCTATAAAATATCCCCCAAACAAGCTTTTCTATGAAACCGAACATGTATCTTTTCATATTCACATATTACACATCAATAAATATTTACCTAATGTTTCAGAGTAGTTTATTTATTTATGCTAGTTTAGGTGAACGTATCTTTTAATTCCCTTAATGCAGAACCTGAGCATTTCTGCCCAATCCTGTTCTGTGTAGATTCCGAAATGAAAGGAAATTGACAGCTCATTTTATAAACTGAAAAAAAGAGCATAGCATTTTAAACTACGTTTTGTTTTTTTTTTTAATTCTGACCAGAAATTAATGCAACGGACATTCTATAAATATGACAAGTGAGCCCGAACAAAGAGATTGTGTCCTGAAAGTTTACTCATAAGCTGGAATATATTTTTCCCATGGAAAATGGTTATTAGATGTCTAGCTGGACTACAAATACCTAATTAATCAACAAGAGCCAAAATGTGGATAGAAATTAGCAAAAATGCACTATAATTCTAAAATAGAGAAATACTGAATATGAAGGCTAAATATTGACATTTCTGGAAATAACTTATAATGTAATTTCTCTAAACTTATATATAAAATGAAGGGAAATTCTGCCTACTTTAAAGTTCCTAGAATCCGATAACACTGATTGCATTTCAGGTTTTTCTTTGCTTTAAGCATGCTGCTTAGCACTTTTCCTTTACTTATTAATATTAAATGACAATGTATAAAACACTTAACAAAGGTCTGGCATGAAGTAAGCTCTGCAAAAATTGTACGTTTATGATTTGAGCCTCATAGTAACCGGGCAGGAGTCTTAAGAGAAGATAACAAAGAGAGGATGTGTGTACATCCATGCAAAAAGAATTACCTGAGATGGTATTAACTATAGTGTTTTTGAACCTTCCTTTCTAGAAAACCTGAGTCTGAGGTCCTCAGAGGCTAGAACTAGGCAATTTAGTCAAAAGGTCACTCCTTGGCTACAGGCCTGGGGCAAAGGCTAACCAAGTCCACACAGCAGGAGAAAGTAACCTTGTGAAGCAAGTGACACCTCAGAAAGCAGATGGAAAATAAGAACTGACTCATAAGCATTTAAGCAGATAGGTTCAGTCCATTCGGTCCATTCAGTCCATGGGGTAAAGGCTAAAGTGCTTTCCAGAGGAAGCAGGAAGGCACAGGCACCAGAGAGGCACAGGCAACCTTTTGCAGCTCGTCTCTGGCTAAGCCTGTGGGCCAGGCTGTTAAAAGCACTGAATTGGTTGGGCAGTTGTGAGGATAAGGAAGAAATGGGCAGAGAATGGCAAGTGCTTGATCCTGTTAAAGAAAAAAGTAAAGGGAAGAATCATAAACGGGTTAATCTAGTGGTTCACCAACCTGAATGAACATTAGAATCTCTTAGGCATGCCTCTATAATGCAGAGCCCTAGGTCCTTATCCTTAAAGATTCTGATTGCATAGGTCTGAATGATGACAAAACTCAGCCAAATCTGGCAATGCACCAAATCATAGTTCAATAGATTAACCTTTGGAGTGAAATTTAATTACAGAATATTATCAATGTATATTATCTCACAAAATAACACCATAAAGCTGATTTAGAAAAACTACACACATAAATTGTACAACCAACACATTTACATACAAGAAATAATATATGTAAATATCTGAAAATATTTTTTAAAACCACAAATCCAAAGTAAGCAACATACAGTTTTTTCAGATATATAAAGTTTTTTTAAAAACTAATAGGTAAATGTGCTTCCAAGTTTTAAAATTTGAAATGTAGAAATTATATCTGATATTAATCGATAAAGAAAATAAGACACTATGTTTTTTCTTATTTCAGAAAGTTCAAGTCTTTTTGTCATAATTGAAGAAATTGCATGATCAATTAAACACTGTCAGCATTATTTTCCAAAATTTTCCATTGATTTTTTTAATGCAGCCATACACCTGAGTGTGTTGAACTATACAAACGTATCCACTAGCAGTCTAAATGCACCAACATTTACATTATACTTCTTCAACAGAATCTGAGATGAACTACTAGTAAAACAGGCTCTAAGATTATTCAGATGTTATGATAAGTTGGTCTGCTGAACTCCAGAATTCATAGAAGAAATTACATCTTTCAATTTATTTTTTAATAAGTAAAATTCTGCACCGTGCTAATCTGCTTTTACATATTATTTGGAAAATGGCTATTAAGGCTTTATTGTAAAGGGGAACAAAAAATATTACTAAGCAAAATGCAAGATGGAGAAAAGAATGGTTTATAAATTACTGATGAGCACCTCAGAGAATCATGTTTTTTCCTTTCATTATGGGCTTCTCAAAATCAAACATATTTTTCAAATTAAAGTTATATTAAGAGTTGTTGAAAAATTAAACCCCTAGCTTAAGAACTTAAATGTCCTTAGATTTAAAATAGGAATGGATGATTTTAACTATGGTTTTTTAAAATGTTGCTTTGGGGAAAAGTCTTGATTCATTGATTCTTTCTAATAACTTTTTCTTTGCTTGCTTACTATAAAATAACATACTGTTACTGTGAAGACAATTTCTGATTCAGTTCCAATGCTCTTGTATCTCCATGAGTTTTGGCATTGTTTACCAGCACCTATGGGAAATCACATGCAGGAACATTAGTATTTTGTTGATTAGCGATAACCATATTTAAAGTCATAGAAGCCAAGTATGCCAAAAGGCAGCAAGCAATATCAAACAACACAAGAAAAAGTGACTATGTGAAATCTTTTCAGTCATTTTTGCTGAAATAAATTGTTTGGCCAAAAGCAACATCAAAGATAAGCACAATATATTCAAATGCTCAATTAGTACAAATGTAACATTTTGACTGCTACCCTTCTGTATAAAATGAAAGTGGTGGTTTTGGTTATAATACTGTTATCTCTAAACCCTTATTCGAAAGACCACTTCATACACAGAACTGTGCAAGTGACACTCTTCTCCTTTTTTTTAAAGATCTTTATTATTTACATGAGAAAGAGAGTGAGCGAGGGAAAGAGAGGAACGTGAGCGAGGGGTGGGGGTCTGGGGAGTAGGCAGGCTCTCCGCTGAGCAGGGAGCCCGATGTGGGGCTCCATCCCCGAAATCTAGGATCATGACCTGAGCTTAAGGCAGACACTTAACCGACTGAGAACCAAGGCGCCCCGATACTCCTTTCCTTTAAAACCAAAGCTTAGAATTGAGGTTCCAGATTCTAGGCTCTATCAAGAAGCTTTGCAAGGTTTTCATCAATTCCATAGACTGTAAGATTTAATTTCAGTTGCTCAATCGACTAATAAAACTTTTTGGTTGTTCATTTTTGAACACTGTGAAGGGTCCGAGACTTTGCTTTACTTGCAAGCTAACAAGTTAGCCTGCACAGCTTCATGGATACTACCAAAAGACACAATTCTCCTGGGTCAGAGACAAAGGTCTTTACCACTCAGGGTACAATAAGCTTTGAGCATCAAGACATTTACACTTATTCCCCTTGGTCCTAAGACTCACACAGGTGACCGGGTTGCTATCATACAGATTCCCACATCCATACTGGTTTGCATTACAAGAGAGGAACCCTGAGCCCAGGAGACCTGAATCTTTTATACGGGCCAACCCTTTACTCTAAAGGGAGACACTTAACGTCTGTCTCCCAAGGCTCACTATAAAAACATTCTTGAAAAGGCAGTCTGGAACAAAGAGCAGTCAGGCCATCTGCTCACAGAATGCTTAGAAATCCAAGGAAAGCATGGAAAACTGTCTCCAACACAAGTTCTCTTTTTGATTTGCAATACATTAATTAGAATGCCTTTCTCCAAGCATTGTTTTTGTTATTATTTCTTTAATGCTGTTTCACTGAAAGGCAAACAGTATTTCAAGTGCTTTAGATATTTAAAAGGCTTCTCATTAATATTCATATTTTGTAAAAAGCTCGTTATGAGAATCTTAAACCTATATGTGTTTTATATACCTTTTTATAAAGAATTTTAGATATACATTCATACGGTTATGTACTTAGATACCAGAGCTAGCCCATGAGGAGCAGAAACCGTCACATGCATCTTATAGAAAAGACAGGTGAACTAATATTTCCAAAGACAATAATAAGATCCCATTAAATCCTGCTACTTCCAAACCTACCCTATATATTTTACCTCCAGTTCAATGGTCATAAAAAAATACCATAACCAGCACCTAGCACCTTTGTCTAACTTTCTTATTCTACATAGCACATCAGGAGAATGTATTTCCTGCAGGCTAAATCAGTGGCTCTTAACGAGGGGCAATTACCGTTATCATTTGGCATATCTAAAAACATGTCTGGCTGTCACAAGTTGGGTGAAGGGAGGAGGAGAGTGCCAATGGCACCTAGCATTTGGAGTGGTTGGGAATGCTGCTAGATATCCTATAATGAACAGGACAGCAACCTTCACCCCCCTCCAACAAAGGTCCAAAATGAAATATTGTGAATAAAATCAGCGCCTTACATCAATAAGCTCGTAGTCATTTTTGGCATGTAAGTGTCTCAGTAGATACCAACGTGCGGTTGATACAATAGACTTGGGATACCCAGGCTGATAGACCACTCTTTCCAAAAGTCGCCGTGTCTCTCTGAAAAAGATACTTACATTTAGTCCAAAGCATCTAAGTTAACGTATTTCTTCTTGTTGTTTAAGATTTTATTTATTTATGTGAGAGTGAGTCAGTGAGAGAGGGAGAGAGAGAGCGAGCATGAGCAGGGGTCTATATCTGTGTCCCAAATTATTTTTTGTAAAACAAATGTGATACTACTTTTTCCCTTATTTGGTTACTTCAACAGACTTTCCAAAGTAGTAACAGATATAAAAGTAACACCAAGTTTGTTACATTAACTCTAAATCTTTGTTTCCTTGAGGAACTGAAAGTGAAGAAACATATCCAAGAAAAAAAAGTGAAAAAGAATTGTTCATACCTTGCCCCCATTTTGCGGTTGAATTGTAACAAAGCTTGTAAAAAGACAGCCAATGGACAAAAACAAAGTTTTAAGGCCTCAGTTGTAGCTTCTTGAACCAAAGATGACCAGTGATCATTGGAAATATTAGCCTGTAAAAATAAAAGGCATATATTAAATAGAGGCTTTCAACATGTTTACCTTAAAAGAATGAAATTCAACTCTCATTTATCAAGTGCCTACTTGTCCAAGTCACCATGTAAATGCGATAGAAGCCATGATTCTGCAAAATGATTACAATCTGATTCCTGCTCTTAAAGAGCTATAGAACAGGGCAGACTGGAAAAAAGGAAAGTTTCAAAGAGGAATATCACTTAAACCACTAAAATATTTCTTAAAAGAAAATGCACTATTCTACTATATAGGTGAATAAAATCTATTAGTCACTAAGCCTCTGGGATCTACCAAGTATACAAAATTCAATCTAACATGACCCTTTAGTGGTAGTGATAAAGTCCCACATTTCAATAATTATCTAAGGAGAGAAAGCTGAAATTAAATATTTTAATAAAATTCCAAATGGGAAAAAAGGTACAAAGCAGATCACAGATAAATCGATTCATCAATACTGAGAACTTTTTAAAGAATTTCACTTTATAAGGAAAATGTTAAGGTATCTGTATATCACTTATGTTGCAAACTTTAGTTTTTTACAACATGTACTGACTCAGAAATAACAGACAAGTATGTTCCTAATGAACAATAATATGAAGATAAAATGATGAATAGTCTGCTAAATTATGTTAGAAGAAAATATGCACTTAAAATCTTTCATTAAAAACCTCAAACTTTCATTAAAAACTAAGATTTAATATTTATATGTATCTAGAGTACACATTTTAATGAAGTCAATAGGATGAGTCCATTTCAAACACTAAATTATTTAAAAAAAATTAGAGCAATAAACCGAGTGCAGTACAAGCAATAATAATGTATGTAATCAAGAAAGAGAAAGCTATACTGGGTATTTACCCCCAAAGATACAAATGTGGTGAAAAGAACGGCCATCTGTACCCCAATGTTTATAGCAGCAATGGCCACAGTTGCCAAACTGTGGAAAGAACCAAGATGCCCTTCAACGGACGAATGGATAAGGAAGATGTGGTCCATATACACTATGGAGTATTATGCCTCCATCAGAAAGGATGAATATCCAACTTTTGTAGCAACATGGACGGGACTGGAAGAGATTATGCTGAGTGAAATAAGTCAAGCAGAGAGAGTCAATTATCATATGGTTTCACTTATTTGCGGAGCATAACAAATAACACGGAGGACATGGGGAGATGG
>PISX010031424.1:0-17406 GCA_004024625.1 Mellivora capensis
GGTCACGGTCCATGGTACACTCACACGGAGGTGAGTTACGTGGTCACGGTCCATGGTACACTCACACGGAGGTGAGTTACATGGTCATGGTCATCATAAGTTTACAATCTAACAAGACCTTTCAGATCGTGGGCCCTTCTCTGTCCTCTTCTTTGGAGAGGAGAGACCCAAACCATCTTTGATTGTTGTTTTAAGCAGCATGTGAGGCAGCAGATAAGGCCCAGGCTGAGGTCCGGAGGCGTCGGCATTGTTAGGCAGAGCACCTCAAACTTTCTTGGCATGGACTTCCACAGAGTCTTATCTGCTTCCTTCTTTGTTGTGTAAGATTTTATTTATTTATGTGAGAGAGAGAATGAGTTGGGCTGAAGGGCAGAGAGAGACAGAGAAGCAGACCCCCACTGAGCAAGGAGCCCAAGGTAGGACTCTATCCCTGAGCCCTCGGATCATGACCTGAACTGAATGCAGATGCTTAACCAGCTGAGACACCCAGGCGCCCCTCGTCTGCTTCCTTCTGTATCATACTTGAATGAGTGGTCCTGGGCAGAGTCTGTTGGAGCAGCGCAGCCGGAGCACCTGCTGGCAGGAAGACGGATGAGCGACAGTGCAGAGTTACGTGGCCTGAGAGGCCACAGGAGCCTGACGTGGGGCTCCTTGGGGCAGATAAGGAGGCAGGACTTGTTGCTTGCTAGTATATATGGAAACTGAGAGACTTAACAATTAGGACGGAATCCCCTTGACCGGCTCATGGTGGCCCCAGCATTCACCTTTCAGCAATTGCGGCAGGAGAGGAGGTTTGATTTGCCTAGTTGAAACAATCAGGAAACAATAATGGGGTATATTCAGTGTTAATTTATACTGTTTCAGGTAGCATAGTGAGCAAAGCCCTGAGCTTGGAAGTCAAGCTCTTCCAAGTCTGAATCCTACATCTGCCACCACCAGGTACCTGTGTGGCCACATGCTACCTAAGTGCTGTGAGCCTCAGTTTTCTTATCTGTAAAATCCAGACAATCCCAGTTCCTTGCAGAATTAGGGTGAGGATTGCATGGGGTGAGGATTGCATGGGGTGGCGAACGTGCCCCAGATGGGTCTGGCTCCAAGACAGTGCCCAGTAGGGGTCACTGTTGCTGCCGGTAAGTGCCCTGAGAGTTCAGCAGGGCTAGATTGCTGGAGAGAGCCTCTTGGAAGAGAGGAATTTCAAGTGGGACTGGACAAATTGGGCTTCTGAAAGAAGAGATGAGGATTGGCAGAAATCATATGTATTCAGGCTGTTTTCTCTAGCTCCTAGATTTTCTAAGTACAGTTTCCATAGACCAGGAAGGAATCTCATCAGTAAATAGACCAAGCCTTTGCTGTGATGTTATGGGGAAAAAAAAAAGACATTGTCCAAGCTGTAGCCAGCTGTGGATGACTCAGGAGTTCATAACATCCTCTATAAAAGGATACACATCCCAACATCCGCACAGTCACTTCTGTTGAATAAAATTCACCACCTATTTGGGGATTGGCAATAAAGAGGGGTTTATGTACCAAGTGAATTATGTCACTTATTCCTGCATGGCATGCAGAAACTGCTGTCCCGATTGACATCCTGTAAGTCACAGGATAGAATTTCCGTAGAAACAGGAGAAACACGGGCGGTGATAGGTGTGATGCTCCATGGTAATGAATTCTGGTTCACTCAAGCAGGTCGCTGCTTTCAATCTCCCATCGCTGGTGGCAACGGGAAGTGAGAGGTTGTAAAGAAGAGCACCAGGGCTGATAGCAACGTTCATGTATTGTTGAACGCCTGTCTGTAGGTGCTGTGTGTTTCCTGCTCGGATCTTTGAGCCCACCCTGGAAGGTGCTGCAGGCAAGTGTCTGTTCCCACGGAGGGCTTCTTATATGTCTGCCTCAGCCCCCACCCCCCTCGGCTGTGCTGGGCCAGCGAGACATGGGAGTTGGTACAGAGAAATGCCCCAGCTTCCCTACCCCAGCATGGCAGTCCTGCGGTATGTTCCCCACAACTCGCGGAGGGTTCCTCATGGAGCTGAGCTCCACGTGCCTAAGCAGGCATAACCTGCATAACCTTGGACAAGTTCCTTAACCTCTGAGTTTCACCTTCTTGTAAGATGACTGAGAGGATCAAGGAGACCATGATATCACTGCCCCCACTGCTCGTTCCCATTCATTCATCCGATGCTGGGAACCAAGCATTTTACTCAGTGCCTTTTGCTGGTTCTCATGATTGTATGACATAGCACTTGTTATCCCAATTTTAAGAGGAAACTGTAGTATGAGGAGATATAAATGACTCGTCAAAGAGCATATTCTGAGTTCTAACCCAGATGCATTTGTTTTAAGGGCCGCCTTGTATTAGTAAGCGAGGCTGTTAGAGTATAGCGTCTAGCAAAGAAGCTGCTGTTATAATTTTTATTAGCAAGTGCCCAATATATAGTAGGCTCACTCTGTTTGTTGAATTATAAAATAATGAACAAATGAATGTTTGTTGCTTGAGATCATGAACTCTCTTTTGCTCTTGGCTCTGACTTCAGGCGATGAGAATAGTCTCCGGCACATGGTACGCACCAAAAAAAAAAAAAAAAAAAAAAAAAAAAAAAAAAAAAAAAAAAAAAAAAAAAAAAAAAAAAAAAAAAAAAAAAAAAAAAAAAAAAAAAAAAATCACTGAATGAATGATTGAATAAATGAAAGAATATAAAGTGGCATTTTTAAAATTGCTGGTAGTTCCCCAGTTCTAAGGGAATCATGTTAATTGAAAGGCATTACTTGTTTCATCCTTACAAAACCAATCCCTGGAAAGAAATAGCCTTAAAATTCCAACAGTATTTATCTCTAGGTGTTAGGATAATAACAGGTTTTACTTTTATGCCTTAGTATTTTTCATGATGGACCCAGATTACCTCCATAACTGGAAAGAAAGAATCTCTGTTGGGGGAAAAAACAGTCTCAGAGCATAAGTGGATTCCCAAGCAGTATGGGTGAGATCCTGCCATATGTATAGACACTAAGTGGGTGTGAGTGGTTTCTGAGTCGGGGCAGCAGGATGTGAGCTGGCTTTGGTGTCACACCTCACACAGTTCTTTCACATGCCTTCTCTCTGGAGGTTCACACCAGTCCAGTGATGTAGGCTAGGCTAGGGTTAGTGGCCTTGTTTTACAAACAAGGGACCCGAGAGCCACAGAGGCTCACTGACCAGGGGCAGGGCCAGACTGGACCTTGGCCACACTGGGCTTGAAGCCTGGTGACCACTTGACTCTGCCCCCGCAGCCTCTCCTGAAGACCCATTGAAGGAAATGGGACAAGGGGGGAGGTGGGTTGGTGGACCAGGGGCTCATGAGGTAGCTCCTTTGAGCATCTGCTAGACACTTTCTGTGGAAGAGAAGCCTGCTCTGGACTTTCTCAGTCAGACAGCCTGGGTTGGAGTCCCATTTCTGCCACACACTGTCTTGGACACATTATTTCATATCTCCAAGCCTCAGTTTTCTCATCTGCAAAGCTGACCCAGTGTTGCCTATCTTACAGGATCATTGTGAGGGTCAGGTTGGCACCAAGAAGGTCTTCTGTAAGGACGTATTCTTTGCCAGTTACCTGTGCTATCCGCATGCATGGCTTTGTTTTTTTCCAAACTGTATTGATCCTCGTTGGTATCCATAAATTAGTATTTCCATGTGTATTAGTCAGATTTTACAATATTTAAAAAAAAACTCAGAATTGCAGTAGCTTGTGCGACAACAGACATTTATCTTCATGCTCATGGGTCTGTGGGTCTGTGGCTTGGCTGATCTAGGTAGGGTTCAGCCTGCTCAAGGTGGACTCCTGGTTGGGTCCAGATCTGCTCCCCATGTCAGCCGTCTGCAGTCCGGACTGAGAGGTAGCAGCTGGCAGGGACCAGGGAGACATATTCCTTTCAGGGCACATCACAGGAGTGACAGACTTGGGACCCTACTCTGTCATTTCCATCCACAGTCCACAGCTTAAATAAGTCCATGGTCGAGTCCAGAATCTGGTGGGGAAGAGGAACACAGTGCTCTAGTGGGAAGGACTATAAAGGCACATGACGAAGGGCACAAATGTTTAATTCAAAGTCAGGGTGGGAATGAAGTAGGAGCAGTGGACCCATCTGTACCTTGTTTCAGCTTCCACACTTGGGTGAGTAAGGGAAGCAAAGGGACAGCACACGGAGGAATGGCCTGGGAGGAGCCCTGGTTATTTGTGCAAATAGCAGGGCCCAAGTCATATACCCAGTAAGATGGGATCAGAAGGTGAACATTACAGGAAGGTCACTGTCTGTGATTCTGGGGGAAACATACATTCATTCTTATTCAGGTACCACTGTTTTGATGACTACAGCTTTGTGGGAGGTTTTGAAATCAGGAAATAGGAGTCCTCCAACATTGCCCTTCTTTTTAAAGATCATCTCGGCTTTCCTGAGTCCATCATGATTCCATGTGAATTTTAGGACGAGGTTGTCAATTCAAATTTGAATGTGTAATTCAAGGTTCAGGAAAATTTACTCAATTATTATTGGCCTTTTAGTTTGAAGGAAGTGGTTTGATCATTTATTCAACAACTATCTATTAATATCATGGCGGGCACTATGTAGTTGGTGCTGGAGATGCACCAGTGAGGGAATCCTAACACAGTCTTGCGCTCACCTTGCTTACAATTGAATCATATCAATGATCAATAGATCAGTGAATCAACATTCACATTAATGAATGCATAGTTATGAGTGAAAACTGAAATACATTCCATGATCCAATCTGGAGGAGCAAGAAGAGTTTCCCTGAAGAAGTAGGACTTGAGGAAGTACAGGAGTTAACTAGGCAAAGATGGTAAGTGACGAAGCCTTACAGGCAGAGGCAACAGTATGGGCACAGGACCTGGGAGAGAAGGACCTTGGCAAGTTCCTGAATCTGAAAGAAGGCCGTATGCCTGTAGCAGTGAGCCTGAGTGGACAAGATGAGGCCAGGGAGACGGACAAGAGTCGGACCATGTTATATGACTTGGGTTTTATCCTAAAGCACTGAGAAGACTTTGAAGAATGTTCAGCTGAGGGTGGAGAGGTGGTAGGGGGGGTGGTTGGTGACACAATCAGACTGGTGTTTTAAATTTTTCATTCTGCATATCAGCTAGTTATAAGGCAGAGAGCTTATTTGGGTCTGGATTTTAAAAACAGTTGTTTCAAAAAACTCCTTGACATTTATGGGACTATTAGGAATCTGAACATTGGATCTTTGATGATTTCAGGGAATTATACAATCATTTCAGGTGTGGGAATGGTATTGCTATTATATTTTTTGTAAAAGACCTAGTCTTATAGATACATGCTATTCCATTTATGACCAAAATGGTAGGATTATTTGCTTCGAAACAATAATGTTGGGAGAGGAAAGATTGATTTTAAGTCAGCAGTGATGGGGGCTGGGCAATGGGTATGTGGCATTCAGGATACTCTTCTCTATTTTTGTGTCTACAGAATTCTCCACAATGAGAGATAAAAAGGGAAAGTGATTCTTGCTTCAGTGTGGGGGACCAGATTTCAGAAGGAGAAATGGTGATGAGAAGAGACTGGGGGGAGGCCCAGGTGGGAAGGGTAGAGGCTTGGTCCAGGGCTGTGTCAGGGGGGAATGGAGAGAAAGAAAGAGGCTGAGAGATCTTTAGGGAGTGAATGAGACAGGACTTGGGATGGATTGGATGTGGGAAAGGAAGATGGTGGGTCAAGAGGGTCCCTGGGTTCTGGCCCCAGATGGAGGTGCCACTCTGAGCTAGCTGGAGATCGCTGGAGAAGGATCCAGCAGGTCCCTTGGCTCATCTTGTTTTCACTCCTCACTTCTGCAAATATTGAAGCCTCCATTCTGCAAATATTGAAGCCGTTCCCTTACGTAACACCTTTTATCCCAGACTTCCTGTGCTCTGTGCACTCAGCAATTAAGCCTCAGTATGCATGAATTAATTAAAATCCTCTCCCAGGTTCAGAGGGGCTGTCCTGAAATATGTGTATTCATATAGCTCTCCCTCCTTCCTGGGCTGGACCCCTTGGCCAACAGAGGGTGGGGGAGACCCTCCGCTTTCCCATAGGCACAGAGCTGCAAGGGTCTGTCTGTCTGTTGCACCTGTGAGCACACTTTGATTTCATGTTTAGAGAAGTTAATGACTTGTAAATTGCTCTTGACTGTAGAGCTAGAAATAGAACGCACGAAGGATCCCTGAGCACTTGCATAGATAGGAGGATAGAGACACCAGCCCCAAGGTGGATCACTAAAACAGTGGTTTGCTGGCTCTTTTCCTTCCCATTCCTGGACAGCCACTCGGTGGTGTCAGAACATTCCTAACAAGGATGCCAACCTCCAGATGAAACCCCATGTTGCTTTGAGATCATGTCTTCTGCCCAGTCCCACTGGATGATGCTTGTCACCTTTTCTCCTGCCCCCATCCAGGTAACTCTCGGATGTGACGGCTGAGACATGAGATCTTCAGCCTCCAGGCTTTCCAGTTTTTCATCAAGAGATTCACTATGGAATCGGTGAGTGGCCATAGGCCATCCTGTCTAGAGAGCCCAGCCTGGGAAATGCAGAGGGATTATTTGGCAGGCGGGGGAGGGGTTGAAATTCAAAATTTGATCAAACTGCAGACTAGAATCTGACAAAGACATTGTGGGTGTGAATATTAGTGGCAAATGGGTGTGTGGCATTTGTAGGGTTGTAGACTTCTCAAAGTGCTTCCTGTTGTCACATCACCTGTGTCCTTCGGGCAGAAGGCAAGGTGGCAGGTGGGTGGTTCCAGAATGAAGTCAGGAATAGCAACGAAGATGACACCATCCACAGTAGGTGCTGTTTTAGCTGAGCGACTCTTAGAAATAGGATCTCATTCAGTCCAAGTGACAATCCCACCAGGGAGGAATTACTACATTCATTGTACAGGTAAAGATATAATGCCCAGCTGGATTTGAAGTCTGTTTTACCTGAGTCCAGATCTCCTGCCTTTTTCCTCTATGCCATGTTCCTTCTTGGTGGAGGTATAATTTGCCCCATTTTACAGCTGGGAATACTGAGGCCTGGGGTAGGGGCATGTGATAGAGTCAATGCAATCTGACCTCAGTGGGAGTTTGTGTTAGAGGATGTTGAAAAATTAGACTGGACAAGAAGATGACAGAAAAGTCAGTGAGTCTGAGAATCTTAAAGTTGTCAGGGTAACTTGACCTAGGGTCAGTCTGCTGTGACTGGGGTTTCCCAGAAATCAGCTTCGTGTAGTGGAAAGAGCATGGGTGCTGGAGGGAGTGATAGAATTCTGGCCTTGCCACTAACTTGCTGTGTGACCTTAGGCAAGTCACTGACCTCTGTTTCTTCCATTTTCTTATCTCTGAAAAGGAAATCCCAATATTTATGTTTTATATTTTTGTGTGCAGCCTAGAAAAAAATAGACAGTAAATTGTCTTGTGTAAAGTAGGCACATATAGAGCATTGTAATTATTTCAAGTTTTAGGATAGAAATCGTTTTTAAGTATCATTAGACCAGCAAAAGTGTCCTGAATGAATGGGAGAGGCTAGAGGTAGGGAGGCCAACCTGAGAGGCTTTGATGTGACCCAACATGAACCAACAAGGAACTGTTACTACCTTTGGGATAAATGAGACTTTGTATAATTATTTTCCTAGTTTGTCTGTTAGAGGAATACCCAAAGTCATGTTTTATTTTGTTTTGTTTTGTTTAAGTCATAAGTTCAACACAAAAGTCATAGTTTTGTGGGTGTCTTTTTTGGGTGACATTAATTATAATTGCAAAACCCAATGCATTATTTAGGATTACGTTTTGCTCTGGATGATGTAAAATTTAAATGAACATCGGCTTAAAGAAGATAGAGGTATATTTCTCTCTTAACCTGAAAGTTCCGATACAAGTCATGCAGGCCTGCCACAGCAGTCCCTGGGAGACCCAGGTACTCGCTCTTGTTTCTCTGCCATGTAGGCCTCCAATCCCAAGTCACCTCATGGTCCAGTGTAGTTGCTGCTGCTCCAGCCATCACATCTACCAGCAGGAAGAAGGCGAGAAAAGAAGAAAGGCAGGCTTCCTCCCTTTAAGGATACTTCTGGTATCGCACCTGCTGCTTCTACTTCTATCGGCCAGAATTTAGCCTCTGCCCAGCTGCAAGAAGGCTGAGAAATGTGGTCTTTATTCTATAAGACCATGTGCTTACCCAAATTCAGAGTTGTTCTTATAGACAAGGAAGAGAGCAGATACTGGAGGACAAACCTTGCTTTGCCAAGCAAGGAGTTCCTGGAAAATTGCTTTTAAGGGGAGGGGCTCTGTGGCCAGGCGGCTGGTGTCTGCCTCCCAGATCCATGACCCTATAGTTGCGTGACCTCAGGAAAACTACCTTTGTGGGCCTCCGTAAAATGGCATTTTGTACATCCCTATAAGGGTTGCCTTAAGCATTAGATCAGTTAAGCTATGAGCCTTAACTTGGGACAGGATAAGTGCTAAGTGTTAGCTCTTCCCACTCCGACTGCTTCTGCTATCAAGAGTACTATTTCTCTCAGCACCACGACCACGTCTGCTGTTACGACTCCCTATCTGGACTGGTTCTCCTGTTACTTCTGCTGCTGTTCCTGCTACTGGTACTTCCGTGACTATGGCTGCTATACTGTACCACTGGCTTTTGCCAGGCACTGCACACACATTTAAAAATGGAATCCTCACAGAAAGGCAAGTGTTCTTTTCCCAAGGTGAAGAGTCAGTGAGGCTAGATAACTTGTCAGGGGTCCTGCAGCTGGCAGGGTAGAGGCTTTCCATCTGTGAGGGGGGTCGTGATGGGAAGGGAGCACAAGGCCCCTGCTGGGTTCTGAGGTGTTCTGTCCCCCAGTCTAGAAGCCGGTGACACAGGTGTAAACAGTCCTTCAGTGGCACACCTATGACACTGATCATTTTATGTATTTATACTGTATTTCAATAGGAACACATCAAAGCTTGTGCTCTCTTCACTATAGCATGAGGTCCACCGCCTTTGCTTCTTTGTATTTCTTTGTTGGCTGGTTGGCTCTTTCGTATAACACGTGGATCCGTTGCTTGTGACTTTGGTGGCAGGACCTGGGCCAGGCGGCTTGGGTTACAAAGGTGCAGGCAGCAGGCACAACCAGTCCTCATGGGGCTTTCCACTCAGAGGAAAAGGAAAGGGGCAAAATCCCATACAGATCGACAGCCACAGGGTTAGGTTGAGGGTGGGACTGTCTGGGGCCCCAGGACGGGGCACATCAGCTAATCCACGCAGGTCTGTGCTGCCAACAGAACGTAGCTGTCCATCTCAGCAGACTCCTTTGATGGGGAGAAGGGATCCAGCATCCCTGGGTTCGCTGATCACATGAGGGCTCCATCTGAAAACAGAAAGCCCTCACTGCATTCCCCGCTACCCAGCACTGAGAAGGGCTCAGCTATCCTTTTTCACGGAGCAGATAAGAGTTGGAGCTTGGAGTTGAGTACATACAAAGGGGGACCCACAGGACCAGAGACTTTCTTCGTGTATTGAGACATAAGTCCAGGGACCTCCTGCTTGGTTTGTCTGGTTATTAGCGCGAATGTAGGTGCACACGAATGACTAGAATTACACCTCACCACGGGGCAGTTACCGCCCCTGGGAAAGCTTAAGTCCGGGGGCGGGGGGCGGGGGGGAAGAACAATGTGTTTCCTTTTTTTCCACCCCAAGTACTACCAGGACAGCACCCGGAAGTGGGATTGAATTCTGAGCCAGCAGTAGAAATCAGCGGGCCTTATTTCCAGGGTTTTTGTCCATAAGTAGAAACTAACCAACGGAAACTTTAGACCCTCCTAAACTAAGCCCTAGAGAAACGTCTGACAACCCCATTCCCCCACCCCCCCCTTTGCTTTTCCAAAGGGTCAAGGCAGATGCCCTGTTATTGTCATGCCGCCAGCTGTCACCCAAATTGAATTTCCCTGAGCCCAGCTGATGTCCCTTTTTGGCCACAGGGCAGGGGTCAGGAATGAAGGCTGTGCATGGACGGGAAGTGTGTCCCTCGGGCTGAACACAGAGGCGCTGGACTCTTAACTCTGCAATGCATTTCTAACATTTTTGGAAGGGTTGGAAAGCCTTATGATTTCTGGATGCAAAAGAAAAAGAAATGCATTTCAGAACAATAGCGTTTGAGTTCCCCTGTGAAAGTCCCACTGGTAGCATTGAGGCTGCCTGAACGTCTCCGGGTGATTTCATGGCCTTGGCCCTTCCTTGGTTAGATGCGTAAAGGGAGGAAGGTGTCACCTGGATGAGGATTGGGAAATGGTGTTTCTGGTCTCGAAGCTTACCCTCCCTGCCTTCACTTTTTTCCCTTACATCCTTCAGAACTCATTGGGTAGCTACTGTGTGCCAGGCCGTAGGCCAAATCCTGGGCACATAGGTGGATAAGACCCATTGGAAAGCCTTCCTGAGCTTATCATTTGTTCATTTAAAGAAGTTCATTCATTCTATAAAATCCATTGAGGGACGCCTGGGTGGCTCAGTTGGTTAAGCGGCTGCCTTCGGCTCAGGTCATGATCCCAGCGTCCTGGGATCGAGTCCCACATCGGGCTCCTTGCTCGGCAGGGAGCCTGCTTCTCCCTCTGCCTCTGCCTGCCACTCTGTCTTCCTGTGCTCGTGCTCTCTCTCTCTCCCTCTCTCTCTGATAAATAAATAAATTAAAAAATAATAAAATAAAAAAATAAAATCCATTGAGCACTTAATTTGCTCTGGTCTCTTAGTAACAATAAAAGACACTGTCCCTTCTCCTACTGAGTTTATACCTTCTTAATTTTTTCACTTGCTTACTCAGCAAACACTTTTTGAGCACCTACTGAGTGCCAGGGACAGCTGGTTGCTGGGATACCAAGACGAACAAAACGTAGCTTCTGTCTTGCTGGACCCGAAAGGCTAGACAATGTCATGTTCCTCCCTATAGCTTCTGTCACAAAGTACTCCCGGCTTGGTGATTAAAACAGTAGAAACGCATTGTCTCACTGTTCTGGAGGCTAGAAGTCCGAGATCAAGGTGTCGCCGTGGCCGCACTGTCTTTGACACCTGTAGGCGGCATCTCCCCTTGCCTCTTCTCAGCTCCTGGAAGTTGCTGGCACTGCTTGCTCTCCCTTGGCCTTGTAGCCACAGCCTCTGGTCTCCACTTCTCTTGTCAAGCAACCTTTTCCCTGTGTCTCTCTTCTCTCTTATGAGGACACCAGTCATATTGGAATAAGGGCTTGCCCTACTCCAGTGTGACCTCATCATAATTTACATCTTAACTGTATGTGCAAAGGCCCAAAGAAACTCACATTCATGGGTCCCTGACTCCTGGATGTTGACATTGGGTGGGGGAGGTACACAGTTCAACTTATAATGAGTCTGCATAATGACGCAGAGCGCCTACAGGGACCTGGAGCAAGTGTCATTATCTTCCCCTTCTTCACTTTCTCTCTGCATCTAGAGGGTAGGCACCCTGCGGTCAGCAAGGCTGTATTCCTCCGAGCCAGCAATTCTGGATTTTGTGCCGGGGAAGTGAAGCTGACCTTTTCATTGTACACTTACAGGGAGAGTCTTGGGTGGTCCCAGGTGATGGGCAGGGCTCCTTCCTGCCACTCTCATTTGTTTTTGCTTCTTGGGGTGGCTGATGAAGGAATCACAGGGAGACCTGCCTTGACCTGAAGCCCTGGCCTGATGGTGAGAACTGGGAGTTCCTAACCCGGCTCTCCTCTTGCTGGTTTTCTGAGCCTGGGAACATTTCTCCACCTTTCTCTGCCTCAGGCGTCCCATCTAAACCTCACCCTGTGGGTCTTGTGAGGACCAGGTGGGATCAAATCTGTCAAGTGTCCACAAGAGCACCTGGCACTTAGTGGCCATTTGGTACACGTGAGTGGGGACTATGCCGAGACACATAGCATCTCCCGAGAGAGGGCTTGCCCATGTCGTTCAGCACATCTCAGTGGAGACTTTTGTTTAGTATTTAACATCACTCCATCCGAACATTTCCCTGTAACCTTTCCAAATATGGAAAATACCTCCCTTGCACAAAGGTGTACATTTAAAATGGTGAACAGTTGCAAATAAGATAAAAACCTGCCCTACAATGAGAAATGAATTAACATATTAGGGGAAAATGATGGAAAAAAATTAGGATAAAACACTGAAAATGTATCCATTAAAAAGATCATGATCACTTTTCTAAAGTTAGGAGATGGCTTATAATCTAAATGTTATGTAAAAAATTTTTTAATTTTTGAGGCTGTGAGTTAATTTCTCTACTTGAGTTTCCTCCTCTGTAAATTGGAGACAGTTCACCGTACCTTCTCCAGACATGGGGTTGAGAATTCAGTGGGATCACATATAGGGAGCCCATGATGAGCACCTGGCATGTGTTAGGTACCCGCCAACTGCTAATCGTTGTTTTTATTTATCATTTGCTTTAAATCATGTGCAAAACACTCCTAGTGAAATATTTAGAATTGGTAACAGATGAAACACACACGTTTTCCCTTCTAGATACTTACTCAGAGGGGCCACATTCTGTCGATCGCTTAGCCAATGTGGGGCAGTGTCTAGATCAAGCACTCTTAGCATGCAGAGCAGTAGGTCTTGGTCTCGGAGTGTGCTCAGAATCCCTTGTGAGGGCTTTTAAAAGAATACAGATGCTTGGAGATGCTGACTTAAGAGATGTGTGGTAGATCCAGGGCATCTGCAGTCTTAAAAAAAAGTTCCACAAGTGATTTTGATTCTTAGGATTGAGATAAGGCACAGTCACCCCCCTGGAGGAGTTTGCAAACCAGATGCAAAGATGGGAATAGCAGACTCATTAAAAGATAAAGCATAATATAAGGCTAATGTAAATTCTGCCGAATGGGGCTCCCAGCTCTGGCTCCCCTGCAGAACCCTGTAAAAATAAAGCCCCCCCAGGTATATGGAATCAGAACCTCCTGCAGTGAAGTCTTGGTAGAAACTTCTGATGGTCAGCTAGGTGCAGAGCTATTGGTGAGGATTCTGAGTGGTAGAACAATTCGAAGGAACTCAGAGGGTTCCCTTTGGCCTGGGACTGTCACAGAGCCCCCTGTGAGGAGGTATGATTGCAGGTCAGGCTTTTGACCATGCCTCTGTGTCTCACCTTTGTATTCCCTTCCCCTGCTGCCAGCCAGCACCCACCTGAGATGCCCCACCCAGACTGTGAACCAGGGGTCCTCCAAAGCCCTTTTCTCTAAGCCATGAGACAGATGTTTTTCCTCTGGCTGGTACTGGTGAATGCTTTAAAATACATGCATATGTATTATATAAATTTATTTAAGGGGCATGTGGGTGGCTCATTTGGTTGGGCATCTGCCTTCCACTCAGGTCATAGTCTTGGGGTCCTGGGATTGTGCCTTGTTTCGGGCTCCCTGCTTGGTGGGGAGACTGCTTCTCCCTCTGCCTTTGCCCCTCCCCCTGCTTGTGCTCTCTCTTGCTCGCTCTCTAAGTGAATAGATAAAATCTTTTTAGAAATTTTATTTAAAATATTTTTAATTGTGCTGAAATGCATATAATATAAAATTTATCATCTTAATGATTTTTAAAAAAGACTTTATTTATTTATTTGACAGATCGCAAGTAGGCAGAGAGAGAGAGAGGGGGAAGCAGGCTCCCTGCTGAGCAGAAAGCCTAATGCAGAACTTGATCCCAGGACCCTGAGATCATGACCCAAGCCGAAGGTAGTGGCTTAACCCACTGAGCCCCCCAGGTGCTCCCTTAATGATTTAAAAAAAAATATTTTTTTAATTTATTTATTTAGAGAGAGAGAGCATGTGTGAGTTGGGGGAGGGGCACATGGAGAGGGAGAGAGAGAGAATCCCAAGCAGGCTCCACACTGATCATGCAGCCTGATGTGGGACTTGATCCCAGGATCCTGAGATCATGACCTGAGCTGAAATCAAGAGTTGACCACTTAGGGTCACCCGGGTAGCTCAGTCACTAAGCGTCCTCCTTTGGCTCAGGTCATGATCCCAGCATCCTGGGATGGAGCCCCGCATCAGGCTCCCTGCTCAACGGGAAGCCTGCTTCTCCCCTGCAGCTCCCCCATGCTTGTGTTTCCTTCCTCTCGCTACCTCTCTCTGTTATAAATAAATAAAAATCTTTAAATTATTTACTGTCATAAATAAATAAAAATTTTTAAATTGATTAAATTACTTAACCAACTGAGCCACCGAGGCCCCCCCCCCATCTTAATGGTTGTTACGTGGTGTTAAATATCTGTATGTTGTTGGGCGGCCATCACTACCATCCATCTCCAGAAGTTTTTTCATTTTGCACAACTGAAACCCTGCCCCCGTGAAACAACAATTCCCCATGTCCCCCTTCCCCCAGCCCCTGGCAGCCACTATTGTATTTTCTGTCTCCATGAATTGGACTACTTGAGGTACCCCCTACAAGTGGAGTTTTTTTTTTTAAAGATTTTATTTATTTGACAGACAGATCACAAGTAGGCAGAGAGGCAGACAGAGAGAGAGAGAGGAAGGGAAGCAGACTCCCTGCCGAGCAGAGAGCCCGATGCGGGACTCGATCCCGGGACCCTGAGATCATGACCTGAGCCTAAGGCAGCGGCTTAACCCACTGAGCCACCCAGGCGCCCCTACAAGTGGAGTCTTAACGGTATTGTTCTTTTTGTGACTGGTTTATCATCGCATAGTGTCTTCAAGATTCATCCATGTCGTAGGATATGTCAGACTCTCTTCCTTTTTGAGGTTGGCTGATACTCCGTTGTTATGGAGGGACCATAGTTTGCTCATCCACTCACCCATGGGTGGACACGTAGGTTGCTCCCATCTTTTTTTTTTTTTTAAGATTCTATTTATTTATTTGACAGAGAGAGAGGGAGATCACAAGTAGGCAGAGAGGCAGGCAGAGAGAGAGGGGGAAGCAGGCTCCCTGCTGAGCAGAGAGCCTGATGCGGGGCTTGATTCCAGGACCCTGAGATCATGACCTGAGCTGAAGGCAGAGGCTTAACCCCCTGAGCCACCCAGGCGCCCCATGCTCCCATCCTTTGGCTCTTGTGAATCATGCTGCTGTGAATACAGGTGTACAAATATCTCTTCAGGTCCCTGCTTTCAAATCTTTTGGGTATAATATACCCCACAGTAGAATTGCTGAATCCTGCGGTAACTTTAGGTGTTTTGTGGTTTTTTTTTTGAGGCCTTGCCATACTGTTTCCTACAACTATACCATTTTACACTTCCACGCGCTGTACACAAGGATTCCCATTTCTCTGCCTCTTTGCCAACACTTGTCATTCTCTGTTTTTGTAATAATAGCCATCCTAATGGATGGGCTGGTGAATGCTTTTAGCAAGGACAAATCATTGTCACCTTCATATTTCATTTATGTTATGTGGGCCAATTAAGCAATTCCCAAGCATTTATTTAAGCCCTAGGCCCTGAGTATACAGCCCTAAATAATACATGCATGGTTCTTGCCTTCTAGGCTCTCAGAGTAGTGTGTCGGGGGAAATAGATACATGGCAGGCAATTTCTGTCCAGTATGGGAGGTGTGATACTGTATCCTTAGGTAGCATATGATGCCTTGAATACAGTTAGGAATGGTAGGAAATGAGGGCTGAATGTGGTGCCTCGCTGTCAAACACGTGAGGTACATTATTCAAGCAGACTTAGAGGTCTGGGGGTTTGGGTTGTCTAGCAGAACTTTCCGTAATGATGGATATTCTGTGCCTGTGGCATCCACTAGCCTCATGTGGCTGCTGAGCACTTAAAATGCACTTAGTGTAACTGAGAGATAGAATTTTTAAAGTTTACTTAATCTTAATGAATTTATATTTAAATTGAAATTAGCTGTTAAGTGGCTAATGGCTCGTGTGTGGGATAGGACAGTAGTAGAGATTCTTACGTGGTTCTCAAACTTGAGTATGCACGTGAGTTACCTGGGGATCTGGTTAAAAAGCAAATTCCTGGGGCGCCTGGGTGGCTCAGTGGGTTAAAGCCTCTGCCTTCGGCTCGGGTCATGGTCTTGGGGTCCTGGGATCGAGCCCCACATCGGGCTCTCTGCTCGGCAGGGAGCCTGCTTCCCTTCCTCTCTCTGCCTGCCTCTCTGCCTACTTGTGATCTGTCAAATAAATAAATAAAATCTTAAAAAAAAAAAAGCAAATTCCCTCCAGTGTTTCTGTATTTTAACAACCACCACAGGTGATTCTGATGCAGGTGCCATTTGAGAAATGCCAAGTCTTGCAGTTTTCAGACTTTGTATCCTCAGAATATTTTCTTCATGTGAGGGCTGAAGAGAGGGCTCAGAGTATAAACCATGTGGGAGCAGAGCTGGTCTGGCTTAGGCAGGGCTGGGAGCTGGAGCTCCATGCACGGTTGCTGGGGGAGCACACTCTACCCTCCCTGGAGGAAGCATCTTTTTTTTTTCTTTTTTAAAAGATTTTATTTATTGGGGCGCCTGGGTGGCTCAGTGGGTTAAAGCCTCTGCCTTCAGCTCAGTTCATGATCTCAGGATCCTGGGATAGAGCCCCGCATCAGGCTCCCTGCTCAGCGGGGAGCCTGCTTCCCCTCTCTCTCTGCCTACTTGTGATCTCTGTCAAATGAATAAATAAAATCTTTAAAAAAATGTTTTATTGGGGGAGGAGCAAGATGGCGGAGAAGTAGCAGCTAAGACGACATCAGGAGATCAGCTAGATAGCTTATCAAACCATTGCGAACACCTACAAATCCAATGGGAGATCGAAGAGAGGAAGAACAGCAATTCTGGAAACAGGAAATCGACCACTTTCTGGAAGGTAGGACCGGCGGAGAAGTGAATGTAAAGCGACGGGAGGATAGACCGCGGGGGAGGGGCCGGCTCCCGGCCAGCGGCGGAGCCACGGAGCACTAAATCGGGACTTATAAAAGTCTGCTCCACGGAGGGACATCGCTCCAGAGGCTAAACCAGGGTGAAGCCCACGCGAGGTCAGCGTGGCCCCAGGTCCTGCAGGGTCACAGAAGGATCGGGGGTGTCTGAGTGGCGCAGAGCTCGCAGGTATCGGAGCAGGAAGCCGGCTACAGAGACAGAGCCGAGGACTGAGCTCTCAGCTCGGGGTTACCTTGAACCGGTCGCAGGCTGGGTGAGCTCGGAGCGCGGCCAGAGGCGAGGGAGATGGGAGTAGCCGGGGATTTTCTCTGAGGAGTGGAGCCCCGAATCTCAGCTCTTCCGGGCCGGAGACTAGGAGGCCGCCATTTTCATTCCAGTCCTCCGGACTCTACGGAAAGTGCTCAGGGAACAAAAGCTCCCGAAAGCGAACCCGAGCGGATTACGTAGCCCGGCCCCTCGTAAGGGCGGTGCAGCTCTGCCTCGGGCAAAGACACTTGAGAATCACTACAACAGGCCCCTCCCCCAGAAGATCAAAAGAAATCCAGCCAAGACCAAGTTCTCT
>PISX010031425.1:0-17360 GCA_004024625.1 Mellivora capensis
TCCATCAACAGATGAATGGATAAAGAAGATGTGGTATATATATACGATGGAATACTATGCAGCCATCAAAAGAAATGAAATCTTGCCATTCGCAACGACGTGGATGGAACTAGAGGGTATCATGCTTAGTGAAATAAGTCAATCAGAGAAGGACAACTATCATATGATATCCCTGATATGAGGAAGTGGAGAGGCAACATGGGGGATTAGGGGGGCAGAAAAAGAAGAAAAGAAAGAAGATGGGATTGGGAGGGAGACAAACCATAAGTGACTCTTAATCTCACAAAACAAACTGAGGGTTGCTGGGGGGAGGGGGTCGGGAAAGGGGGTGGGGTAATGGACATTGGGGAGGGTAAGTGCTATGGTTAGTGCTGTGAAGTGTGTAAACCTGGCGATTCACAGACATGTACCCCTGGGGATAAAAATATGTTTATAGAAAATAAAAATTTAAAAAAAAGTATATGACGAGAGAAAAAAATATATATATATAAAAGCAAAAAAAAAAAAGAAAAGAAAAAGAAAAGAACCTCGTGAAAAGAACCCCAAGTATAAGATTTATATACTATCAGGAGAAACACAAATTCACAGAAACATTGGCGGGCGGAAAAGATGAGAGAGTGGTTATAAATTCTCAGTGTGGGCAAAGAAGGTTATTTCGATTCTTCCTGGATGTATCTTGATATCTTTGTTAAAGGACTCAACTTTCCTAAGATAAAGGGGGATTAAAAATTAGTTTACCTATAGGGGTAGCATTTATAGGGGAAAGGGATTACCTTGAAGTTTAACTCTATATGAATATTAAAAAATAAAAATACAAAAAAGGAATAAAGTAAACTAAACTAAGCTATTTTTTTTTTAAAAATTAAAAAAGAAAAAAGAAAAAGAAAAACACAGGTATATGTAACAAAAAGTTCAGGTTAAAAGGTTATTATGAAATTTGATGTACTGGACATCTTACTGTGATGGTAAATATGTTAAAAATTGTCTATATATTAATAAAGAATGAACAAGGTTAGTGGGAACAAATTAAAAATAAAAGTTGTATCTATGAAATAGTGGTTGTTGTTCTTTTGTTGTATTTCCCCCCCCTCCCCGATTGGTTTTCTGGGGGAGGGGCCTGCCACATGGATTTTCAGGCAATGTTCCCTGGGTTAAGTCCTCCCACTCCCCTCAAGGGGGTGGGCTCTGAGGAAACCGGTTTTTTAGGCTTTTGTTCTCTGGAGGTTTTTATGTTTGTTCATTTGTTTTCTCTCCCTGTGGCAGCTCTTGATAGTTTTTGCATGTTTAGAGGAAAGAAAACTGCACCTCAACCTCCCTCTCAGAGAGAAGCCTCAGTCTGTTTCCCTCTGGGTGCTGCAGAGCACATAAGTTCCCCTTTGGCCGCTGGCAGAGCAAGTTCTGAGTCTTGGTCCCTGGAGACACAGGAACTTCTGCTTGTACCCAAAACCATGACAGCAGTGGCTGTCTGGGCAGCTCTACCACCAAAGAGGTTCCAGGCAGTGATGGCACTCTGAGATTTTCCCGCTGGCCAGGCTGGGAGTGCCTGGTCTTTTCAGGTCTGAGAGTGCTGGGCTAGCACCTGTGCGTGCCTCTCTCAGGGGACAGTGTGGGGTGCGCGTGTCTCAGGCTCTGATAGCATGGCATGGCACTCGCATGGAGAATGCAAAAAGGCTGTGTTTCTGCCAGCTGATGACGCTCCCAGCCCTTCACGGGACCCCAGGCATTCTCAGGCATGCTGGCTGCTCAGGGACCAAGACCTGGTTTCTCCACTGTCCTCTCTCAGGCTCAGCGCCTGGTTAGCTGTCCTGAGTCAATGGACTTAGCCCCTGTCCCTGTCCGCCCCGATTCCCCAAATTTCCCCCAGTGATCCTTTGCTCTTTTTGAGTGCTTTCAACCAAACTCCAAGTTAATGCTGGTCCCCAGATGCAGGAGACTCTTATATTGGGGCATTACTTTCCAAAGGGTCACCTCTGGTGGCTCCCTCCCACTTTTGTTTTTCTTCCGATATTAGTCCGATGTTCCCACTCTGCTTTACCTGTCCACTGGCATCTTCTGCCCCCGTAGAGATCCAGACGTGTATAATTCTGATCTCAGGCTGATTTCATGGATGATCGGAGTTCTTTGGTAGGTAATCAGTTCACTTAGGGTACAGGTTGAAAAGGAGCCTCCTCCTACTTCCCCGCCATCTTGTCTCCAGTCCCACAATTTGCAGTATGGGATTGGAAGAAAGGAAATAGATAGTTGTTAACAACCTCAAAGTTTTGTTATGTAGGTCTGGCAGGCAGTCAAGAGATGGAAAGAAATCTGTATGTGAAAAGAAGGACATTCATGAACCTATTGTTGGCAAACTGAGATAGCCTGGAGATGCACTCATTTCTCTGTCAAGGATAAGTTTATAGAAAAAAATAAATAATAGATAAATTAAGAGAGATACCAGAATGGGACAAGTGAGGCCCCTAGGCTACAAAATTTAAGGGGCCAATCACTTACAGGTTCATGAAGGTTCATGGGTGAGGCTTGTGCAAACCAAGTGTACATGTCTCCTGACAGCCTATGCTCTGGATGCATCAATTGCCTCAACTTAGTGTCGGTTCTGGTGTTTACACTACGTCTAAAACAATTATTTATTCTTTTCTCAGACGATATGGCTATTTTTCACTTTAGGGAATAGCAAATATTAGTGAAAAATAGTAATGAAAAAGTAGTAAAAAGAAAAAAAAAATCTGGACAATAATGGCCCATTTTGTGACAACAAATTTACAACCGTTCAACCCAATGAATCAATCTTTATTTCATATTTATATATTTTCAATTATACTTCCAAACTCTGATAAAATTTCAATTTCTTGGTTTACATATTTATTCATTCCAAGGTATTTATTGAGTTCCTACCTAATGTGTCCTTGTGCTAGGCAATTGATTCTATATTGGTAAATAAAACAGAAAAGGTGAGTGCCCTCTTGGAGTTGATAAGTGCTAGAGAAAAAGAGACTTAATATGTACATATATAAATTAATTAGTACTTATCATTGCGGTAAGGACTAAAAAGAAACAAACACGATCCAGGAATGTCTACTATTATTGTTTCATGTTCGAGAACACAGTCAAGGATCATCTCCAAGACCTTTGGCGATGCAGTGTGGTTGAGGAGATTCCTGCCAGAAGTCCTAAGACATTTGAGAAAGTAAATTATATAACATCTTTGCTTCCAATATTAAAGATAAAAATGAAATAATTCATGCATAGTTTAAAAAATAGGAAGGTATTTTTTCAAGCATGTACAATAAATACAAAACACATTTGTTCATACCACAAAGATACTACTAATACAGTTATTTCTTTCTTTCTAGTTTTGTCTCATGCTACACTTTAGTTAAATTCGTATTACTCCTTGAAAAATACCAGTGGAATTTTGATGGGAATGGCATTAAAAGTATAGATTGCTCTAGGTAGTATACACATTTTAACAATGTTTATACTTCCGATCCAAGAACATGGAATGGTCTTCCATCTTTTTACGTCTTCTTCGATTTCTTTCATGAGTGTTCTCTAGTTGCTCGAGTACAGATCCTTTACCTCTTTGGTTAGGTTTATTCCCAGGTATCTTATGGTTCTTGGTGCTATAGTAAATGGAATCGATTCTCTAATTTCCCTTTCTGTAGTTTCATTGTTAGTGTATAAAAAAGCCACTGATTTCTGTACATTGACTTTGTATCCTGCCACGTTACTGAATTGCTGTATGGGTTCTAGTAGTTTGGGGGTGGAGTCATTTGGGTTTTCTATATAAAGTATCATGTCATCTGCGAAGAGAGAGAGTTTGACTTCTTCCTTGCCAATTTGGAAAACTTTTATTTCTCTTTGTTGTCTGTCTGATTGCTGTTGCTAGGACTTCTAATACTATGTTGAACAAGAGTGGTGAGAGTGGGCATCCTTGTCATGTTCCTGATCTCAACGGGAAGGCTGTGAGCTTCTTCCCATTGAGGATGATGTTTGCTGTGGGTCTTTCATAGATAGATTTTAATTCAAAGAGCTGGAGCAAATAATCCTAAAATTTGTATGGAACCAGAAGAGACCCCGAATCACTAAGGAAATGTTGAAAAACAAAAATAAAACTGGTGGCATCTCATTACCCGATTTCAAGCTTTACTACAAAGCTGTGATCACCAAGACAGCATGGTACTGGCACCAAAACAGACACATAGACCAATGGAACAGAGTAGAGAGCCCAGATATGGACCCTCAACTCTATGGTCAAATAATCTTCGACAAAGCAGGAAAAAATATACAATGGAAAAAAGACAGTCTCTTCAATAAATGGTGCTGGGAAAATTGGACAGCTAAATGTAGAAGAATGAAACTCGACCATTCTCTTACACCGTACACAAAGATAAACTTGAAATGGATAAAGAACAGGAATCCTAGAGGATAACATAGGCAGTAACCTCTCTGATATCAGCCACAGCAACTTCTTTCAAGATATGTCACCAAAGGCAAAGGAAACAAAAGCAAAAATGAACTTTTGGGACCCTCATCAAGATCAAAAGCTTCTGCACAGCAAAGGAGACAGTCAACAAAACAAAGAGGCAACCCACGGAATGGGAGAAGATATTTGCAAATGACAGTACAGACCAAAGGTTGATGTCCAGGATCTATAAAGAACTTCTCAAACTCAACACATGCAAAACAGATAATCATATCAAAAAATAGGCAGAAGATATGAACAGACACTTCTCCAATGAAGACATATAAATGGCTATAAGACACATGAAAAAATGTTCATCATCACTAGCCATCAGGGAAATTCAAATTAAAACCACATTGATTTACCAGCTCACACCAGTTAGAATGGCCAAAATCAGCAAGACAGGAAACAACGTGTGTTGGAGAGGATGTGGAGAAAGGGGAACCCTCTTACACTCTTGGTGGGAATGCAAGTTGGTGCAGCCACTCTGGAGAACAGTGTGGAGGTTCCTCAAGAAGTTAAATATAGAGCTTCCCTATGACCCTGCAATTGTGCTACTGGGTATTTACCCCAAAGATACAGATGTGGTGAAAAGAAGGGCCATCTCTACCCCAATGTTTATAGCAGCAATGGCCACGGTCGCTAAACTGTGGAAAGAACCAAGATGCCCTCCAACGGATGAATGGATAAAGAAGATGTGGTCCATATACACTATGGAGTATTATGCCTCCATCAGAAAGGATGAATACTCGACTTTTGTAGCAACTTGGACGGGACTGGAAGAGATTATGCTGAGTGAAATAAGTCAAGCAGAGAGAGTCAATTATATGGTTTCACTTATTTGCAGAGCATAACAAATAACATGGAGGACATGGGGAGATGGAGAGGAGAAGGGTGTAGAGGGAAATTGGGGGGGAGATGAACCATGAGAAACTATGGACTCTGAAAAATAACCTGAGGGTTTTGAAGGGGCGGGGGGTGGGAAGTTGGGGAGCCTGGTGATGGGTATTATGGAGGACATGCATTGCATGGAGCACTGGGTGTGGTGTAAAACTATGAATTCTGTTACGCTGAAAAAAATTTTAAAAAATCGTATTACTCCTTGACTATTCTTCCTCTGCTTTTACCTTTCTTCTTTCCCTTCTTTCTCCTACTTTTCTGTTTTATTCGTACATATTTAGGATTGATCCTAATTTGTTTTCTTATCAATTAAAGCTACTCTTGAAGGGGATCGTGGGTGGCTCAGTTGTTGAGTTCCAGCTCAGATTGATCTGAAGTCAACCTGGGATCCTACCCAGAGTTCGACTCTGTGCTCTGCTGGCAATCTGTTTCAAGATTCTCTGCCGCTGCCCACCCCCCACACTCTCTCTCTCTAATAAAAATTATTTTTTAATTTATTTTTTTTAATTTTTTATTTTTTTTATTTCTTTTCAGCGTAACAGAATTCATACATAGTTTTACACCACACCCAGTGCTCCATGCAATGCGTGCCCTCCACAATACCCACCACCAGGCTCCCCCAACCTCCCACCCCCCACCCCTTCAAAATCCTCAGGTAATAAAAATTATTTAAAAGGAGATGAAAAATCTGAAAAACCTGAAAAAATATTTAAAAGCCTACAAAATAAAAATACAAAGAATGCTACTTAGTTTTTTCCCTAAACTCTAAAGCTTTGCTGTCCTCTATTATCAGTAAATTTGAGAGGAGTGAGTCATTCATGATGGTCTTCAAGGGGAGGGACCTCTTGCTCTGATCCTCAAGTGTACTTCAACTCGTGCAAAAGCAGCTCTCCTAAGCAGCAGAGACAGGCCTCTGTGTAAGCAGCTCTGGATTCCAGTATGTGGTGTTGTTTTACTACCTGAAGGCTTGCAGCACCAATGGGTAAGATGAATATCGCTGCTGTTAGGGCCGATTTAATGTTAAAACCTGTTTAACTATTAGGGCTTGCTTAGCCAGAGCAGCTCCATATTACCTGGGTAGCCATATTGTTGTTTACATCTAAAGACTTCATTCCTGGAATAAACGTCCCAGTAGTTCCTGGTATCAGTTCCGGGTGTTGATTCTGGGATTAAACGCCTTAACAATAGAAGCCACATAAATTGAGTCTGTGGTTATGCCTTATAAATCCAGCCTGTGAGATCGGGACAGGGTCCCACTCTTTGGAGGCCGCCCTGACCGGTCAGTCTGATTTCCGATACCTGACATAAAAATAAATCTTTGCCTTACTTTCAATTTGTATAAGTCTCGCTGTTATCGGACCCCAACAGCTGCACCCTGCTCTCTACCCAGGAGCTGAAAATTTGCACCCCACTCTTCAGTGAACCCTCACAGAAAAAAACAATCCACCAGTATTAACTCCTCAGTTTCTGACAGAACTCTGTTCACCCTGCCAGTGAAAAGGCATTTTTATCTCAGGCATGGAACTGAGTTCCAACTCCAATATTTTTTTCTGTTTTAAAACATTTTATTTATTTATTTGAGAGGGAGAGTGTGGGAGAGAGAATGAGAGGAGAGAAGGTCAGAGGGAGAAGCACACTCCCCATGGAGCTGGGAGCCTGATATGGGACTCGCTGATGGAACTCTGGGATCATGACCTAAGCTAAAGGCTGTTGCTTAACCAACTGAGCCACTCAGATGTCACCAACTCCCATTTCTATGGATTACTGTGGCACAGACTCACCATACCTGCAGGGTGTTGGAGGTGTTGCCATCCTTCTATTTTTTGCTGGACCCCTCCCAGGAAAGTGAATCCCCAACTTGCTGTGACTCACGGTACTGGGCTATACAGAGCAGAAAGCCAGGATCTAGCTTCATGGTTTTCAGCCATTTTCCCTTAACTGATATCAGGGAACTCTGAAGCATTTAGGCCCCACCTGTTCTTCTTCTGACCTCTGGGATTCTGAGATCATGCTGTCACACCTGGGATTCCAACCTGCTTCACTCCTTGAACACTTTTAAGCCAGGAATGTCCCCCACAGTAGTAGACTCCTAAGTGTTTCGATCATGTACTTTGTTGTCGATAAAAACTTTGTAGTAGGCACTTCCCCTCTGCTGTATCCACAGCCATATCACCAGCACAACTTATTCCCATGCACACTACTTGAGCTCTGAATCTGCCACAGGCAAGACAGTGGGAGCTAGAAGAGCTCTTGAAGTGGTTCAGGATCTTCTTCTGTGGCTGGTGCTGTTGGTCCAAGAAGAGAAAGTATCATCACCATGATTGACTTTTCATGTCTCTCCTAAATAAGGAAAATGTTCCCACTATTCAATGTTCTCTGAGTCCATGAAGCAATCCCTGGAAGTTGTCCCCAATGGCAGGTCATGGGCACAGGCATTTGAGAGTACTCATTACTCCTGGACTACCAGTTGATGGAGACATGCTTTGTGTGGCCTAAGCTGTTCCCTCCACAAATCTATATCAGCCAAACCCTGTCCTCTTCACCTCAGCGTCTCTGGTTCTCCTCCGTCTGCCCCTTCCCTCCTTCTTGTGCTTTTTTCCCTCTAATAAAGAAATAAATACCTCAAAAATAAATAGAAGATTGAGCATAAAAGTGTACATTTAGGCTTTCAAGACCTGGCTGGAAACACCCTCCTCTGTGTATTTCTTTGTCATCTTTCCTCTTGTGCTGATGGCATCAGAGGTGCGTGACAACCCAGGGAGTGAGAAGGCTGATGGTGGAGGGAATCTGCGTTCCTAAAAAAACACATAAAGGATTTCAGTCTCCTAATTTGAAGAGCCATTCAAAATTGTCATGGGGAGAAATCTGTGGTGACATGCTACCAAAATTTGGGGAGTTACTTAGTAATTTAGCATAATGTGATATACCTACAATGTGTTGAAATCACCAAGTTAACTTCAATAGTTATCAGCCTAAATCCTTTAAAAATGACCAAAGAGGCATCTGGCTTCCTCAGACAGTAGGATAATTGATCTCAGGGTTATGAGTTTGAGCCCCACGTCAGGCATAGTTAGCTTAAAAAACAAAGCAAAAGTAAACAAAAGGACTTACACATGAGAAAAATCAATGAGGCTCAAACAATGGTGCTGGTCCGTGTTGGGATGGATCCTGTCTCCTGTTCATTCAGCCACTGGGTACTACACGCTAAGATGGTACCAGTGCTTATCAGCCAGCCAGGTTCTCCCTCTAAGACCTCAGGGTCTCGAGGAGAAGGTGGACAAACAAGAAACAAAATTGTGAGTGAAAAGAGCAATTGATCCATAGGAAAAGAGCAAGGGACTACAACTAATTCCTGACCTCCACCAGGTGAGCGGTATGACAAGGCTATTCTGAGATGACATTGAGAATTCCAGTGGCAGGAAAAGAAGGATTGAGCCCTGCATGAATCTGAGTGTATTCAGCCTGTCAGAGGGCACCATGGAGCAGAGGAGCAGAGGCACACTTTGATGTTCCCAGATTGGAGGTTAGAAAGGAGGCCAGGTTGGCCAGAGGAAGCTAAGGAAGAGAGCAGATAGGGAGGGTAGGAGGACCAAGGCCCGGGGAACTTTGAAAGTATCAGTGCCATTCTACCAGTGCTGTGTGACCACATTTCCCCATACTCAGTGGATGAACCCACAAACACTGTCTCCCGGTCTCAGGGGATCAGGAATACAGCACTGCTCACCAGGGGGCCTCCTCCAAAATCTTTCTTTAGGTTGGGGCTGTTGTCAAGACGAATGGAGGACCTGCCTCACTGAGAACCTGAGCTGACTTAGGGGCATTGCCTAGATATGGCCCATCTCAAAGACCTGAGTTCCTCTGTCTGTTGTTGACCAACAATGCTAGGCCAAGTGCATATGTCTTTTTCATTGTTCAACCTAAGGGCTTGTACTTCAGTATGAGGATCTGATAGAGAACATGGGTCAGAGTCAACACGGGGCTGAAAAATGAGCTTTTATAACTAAATCTCAGCTGGGACTTTGGGTCATGTTTCCATGTTCTGTGTAATTAAATTGAATCACTAAATCCAGATCACACTCAGCGGAGGGGGTTACACAAGGATGTTTACAGAGGGTTTGGGGAACCAACGGTACCCCTGAGGGTAGAAGGTGATGATCCTTGCAGGGTCCGTGTCTTGCCCAGGATCAGACTGGCAGGAAGGCTTACCAGGCATGAACCCAGCTCTTTGAGTGTCCTCAAAGTGGGGACCTGGATACATCTAGCCATTCACTGGTGGCTCAGGAAAAGGTTGTCTAGAAGGAAGTGGCTATAGACATGGAAATGGTACCGGGAAGAGGGTGATCATTGATATCCTTGAAAGGAGACATCTCCCCATGTTCTTGTCTGAGGAGGACCCCCGGTCGTGGCAACCCACTAAATGGACATCATACCCTTTGGGAAGAAGGTAATGACTAAACATCACAGGACAGGCAGTCTCTATGGGTAAGGGTATATTCTGACCATCAAGGGAAAAGGATCCAATCATTTCTCTAGTGTTTGCGTTGAAAATTAGAATTTTAAAATTAGAATTGAAAAAAGAGTTAGTGTAAATGTACACTAAGATCTTGGGAAGCTATTACCAAAGCTATTACCCTGTTATTCTGGGACTCCAGAATGTGAGCACTGAAGAACACATGTGTGCACACAGGAACGAGAGTGTATGTGCACACAAAAACACACAAACCAGTAGGGACTGTGGGGTGGGATCTGACTAGTAGGAGATTCAAGGAAGTTGTTAAGAGGAAGGAAATTTGGTTGGAGGTATTTTCTACCTGTGACACCACTCCTCAAAAATCATAGATATTATCCAACCTATGCCTATGGACATCTAGTAGAAGGACATGCTAGAATCATCTGTATTTTACAGAGAAGACCATCCCTGTTAGGCACAATGGTTTATCTAGGGTCAAAAGTAGGTATGAATAGAGACTTGTGTCTGAAGTCAGGTGTGTCTCCAAGCTGGGGCCCAGGATGCACCCAGATCTTCCCTGGGGGCCTTTGGAGAAGGGCTTTTTGGTGTCACTGTGTATAAATGTGGCCTTTCATGCAGGAAGGGGATAAAGAGATGGCAGACCAGAGCACTGTGTAGGTGTCCAACCAGGAGTGGACTGTGGTAGGTGATCCCAAGCAGTGATGTCACTTCCTTGACCACAGACTCCAACAGAATTTGGAACCCCTGCAACCAGGCACCTAGATTCTAGTGTAGTCCAGTACCAGGGTTACTTGGCTGGAGACATCTGATATGGAATGATGTTCTCTTGCTGCTTGCCTACTTCCTGGGGCTCTGGCTTCCAGAAATCCCAGGGGAATGGCTTTTTCACATGATGCAGATATTGGCTCAAACCTCGACCTCAATGCCTCAGGGCATTTGGTAAAATACGCCATAAGGTAGTTAGTACTGAGCAGACTAGGTGATGCCCACCCACTATCCAAGGGCAGCCCCATCCCTTCCTCTTGAGTTTTAGGGAAAGAGGAATATGTGGGTTTTCACGCCCATGGCCTGGAGGAGGTTGAGCACTGTGGATACCCCCGTGATCCCTTGGTGTTCACAACAATGTGATCGTGGGTAGGGTGAAAAGAGGATTTCTGAGGTGCCTCTTATCTGTGCCAGAGCACATCCACGGCCCTAATAAAGGAGAGCCTTCCCTCTCCACCAGGGTAGTGAGGCACTGTAAATTAGAGGGGCTTCTGGACTTTCATCGACATATCTGTTATTCCTGGTTTAGGGTAAAGGTCTGAGAGCTTCTTCTGGAAAATGGGAAGATGTCCTGGGGAGATGTGGTTGGTGTGTGAGCTGTGTGTGAACTGTGAGAGATCAGAGGGGGATGGTGGACAGCTTCAACCCCTAATACGGTCATTCTCCATGCCTGCCCCCTCCCATCCCTATCTCTACCTCAATTCTGGGACCCAGAACAGATGATTTAGAAAAAATAACACAGAAGCCTGTGGGAACCTGGACACTGGATGTCAGACGGTGCTCAGGAGACCCAGTGAGAGCTCAGGGACCAGACATCCCACACATGAGTGAGATTAGTGTCTAGTGGAAGGAGCCTTGCTTATGGCACATAGTGAATAAGGCAGCACATGGGCCCAGGATACAAAGTTTGAGGTATTGGGATGGTGCTGGGTAGGCCTGGCTAGAGACAGAGTTCCTAGGTTCCCATCTTGGTTGTATCTTCCAGACCAGTGGCATGTGCAGTGAGGGTATTTAAGAGGCTAGACACCACACCTCCCTGGGCACATGCCATTGAATTCAAGTGGCAAGTGGGCAAGGAGAAAGGCTAAGGAGTGTGTCCGGCTCCCCTGAGGAGGAGAGAAATGCTCATACCATTGATCAAGGACCCACATTCATAGTGAATTTCTGCTACCCTTACATCTGCGACAAAGTCTGTCTCAGGCAGGACTACCAGATCGCAGGTGAACAAGGAGTAGTAGGACTGGTCTCTGACAGGAGCTGGAAGCCCAGGACCCAGGCTCACACAGAGTTCCCTGGGATATTCTTTTGGGAGGGTGCCATCTCCTCTGACTTCTCTGACTACCTGTCAGTCCCTAGGACCATCTATTCCATCTTGAGCACATTGTTGGAACAATATCCCAGGGATTTTTTCCATCCCCCACAATTTCCCAGCCTGAAGAGGCTGCTGGCATACCTGGGTCTCAATATACAAGGCTCAGACCTGGAGTGTTGTTCCCATCTCTGCTCTCATAGCTGCAACTCCTTGAGCCCATGGAGACAGAGGCTGGGGGTGAGGAGGACTTGGGGTGACTGATGTGGGCCTGAGGAGGAGACAGGGTGGGCCACACTGAGTAAGCCTCCATAGGTGGTAGTTGGGCCAAAAGGAGTGAGTAGTCTCAGATCCCTGTCCCCATGGGCTTCAGATGGGGGGGAACATCCAGGGATTTGGTCTTGAATGCAGACCACATTGAGTGGTGAGAAGTTTCTTTTATATGTGAGGCAAAAGGGAAGTCAGTCGTACTGATGATACTTTCTCTTCTTGGAGCTACAGCACCAGCCCCAGAGCAAAATCCTGATCCACCTCAGGAACTCGTCCCAGCACCCATTCTGGCACCTGCTGCATCTTCGGAGCCTGAGCTGGCCCATGCCATCCCTGCTGCTGTGGCTCACCTGTCAGGATGACCAGTGACACCACCTGCCCTGTTGATCCCAGGGCAGGTGCTAGTCAGGTCTCTAATTCACTCTCCTGAGATGGACGAGCCATCAGCCCCTGTGCCTTACCTGGAGGTCCAGCAGGATCCTGCCCCTGCTCCTCGTATGCTTGAATGACCTGAACCACCAGATGCCTCAGTGGAGCAACCAGCCTCATCCCCTGTGCAGCAGCTGGTGCAGGCTGCAGCCCCAAACAATGCCTTCCCTCCCTTGTCATTGACTTCTTTGTAATATTTGTGTTTTGTATACACCTGTATAATGCATAATGTATATTACATATTATATACATTATGTAATGTATAATGTAGAAAAATTGATTTTGTTCATTAAATAAGGTAGAATTTCAGTTTAGTTTTCAGTTTAAAATTCTACTCAGATCCTTTTCAATGGTATATCGAGGTCTCATTAGGTACATTCAGAGTTTGGCACAACCATTTACTTCTACAACATTTCCATCTCAGAGACATCTGTGCTACTAATCACTCATTCTTCATTCCCTCATCCCAGTCCCTGCAACTACTGCTTTCCTCTCTGTCTCTGGACTTTACCTCGTCTTGGATTCTCATGTGCCTGGAGTCCTACAATATGGCCTTCTGTCTGTCTGTCTGCAGAACATAAGAGTGATTCATATTTTTTAATTGTTTTATACAAATAGCATTTTATTACAAAGGTATGTTCCTGAAAAAATAAAAATCATGGGTAGCCCCAAAATGAACTATTTTCGTTATCTGTGATACGGTTTCCTTTTATAAGGATGCCTTGAAAAGCAGAAACCACAAAAGAAATGTCTGCGTCCATGAGACACCCTTAATTTTTCATTTTCCTGGGTAGTCTACATTTACTATTCTAATAGGCATATTATAAAATATTAAAATCATATCTTAAATATTCTAATTTTTTGCTAACAAGTTAGGTAATAAAGTAAATATTTCTTTAGGTTTTATCCAGACTATGTTTAAGTAGTAAAGAATGATTTAAATATGAAGAAAAAGAAGGCAGATTCCTTCTACAAAGAAATAATCGCCCATAACACATGGTGTACGTCTTCTCTGCCTTTCCCTCTAAGTGTGGGATGTGTGTGTGTGTGTGTGTGTGTGTGTGTGTGTGTGTGTGTGTGTGACAGAGTGGGGCCTTGAAGGTTCCAGGGCTGCACTTTTGTTCAACCTGGTGTTCCCACAGTGGACAGGTACTATCACTGCTGTCCCTTTGGGCATTCTCAGTGACAGTACACAGCAACACCATCTGATAAACAACTCAGCCACTTCTATTGATTTGACTCTAATAATGTAAGTGATAATCATGTCTGCGCCATGAATCTCTGTTTCTCTACAAATGATTCCTATAAACACCAATATTAGAACATAACCACATTTTGGGGAGACTTGCTGCTGGTTCCTCTATGCTTTCTTTATTAAGGAGGAGCATTGTTTGGAATGGAGGGATCCCGGTTTCTATAGATAAGACCTGAAATCATGAGGACAAGCCAGCAGTGATGTCATCGGGGTATTGGGAGTGACCATAGAACAAGGAAGAGCCTGTGCACAACCCCCCTCAAATGTCCTCTCCCACAAGCTTCCCAGCCTTGTGTCCTGGAACACACCTCACCCACGCCCTGTCTGGTGACACACTCAAGCCACTTCAGCTCCTCGTGCTCCTTAATTCAGATGCTAACTAGAGAAACCAGACTTTACTCAATGCCAGCAGAGGGGTGCAGGCCAGGCGGCTCCTCTCAGCTTGCTCCCTGTAATTCCTGACTGAACCCCATCCTCTCAGGGAGGAACCTCTAAGGACAGTGCAGGTCTGTGGGTTACAGACAAGTGTTCACCCAGATGTAATTTTAGTGACAACATAAAGAACTACTTGAACTTCTGTGAGCAAGACAGGCCTTTACAGAGCACATTGGCTGCTCATGGAAGCTGCAGGATGGACAGAGCCTCAACCAGGGGATTTGACACTGGACATAGCTCATCCACACCATTCAGGATCTTCTAGCTGTGACCTTCTGCCCTGCCAACCCCAACCTTGGTATCCCTCAAGTTAAGCTTGTTTGAGAGGGGGCTGTGCTTCCTGATGAGACCACTCTCCTCCCCCAAAGTCAGGTAAGGAGGAGTCCACTTGATCTAATGCTCTATTAGAGGTCATCGTCATAAATTCCTGTCTTCTCTGCCATAATATGGAGATAACCAGGCACAGAAGATATCCTCAGAGGACATTTGGGGCTTTCCCTGCAGGAAGAGAGAGAAACACCGGTGAGTGGGACTCAGTGAGAAAGGAGAGCTCTGAACACTACGGGAAGGGCTGCCATGGGCCAGGTCCTGCCATATTGGTCAGTTACACAGGCTTTGTGTTGGCTTATAGGGGTTGGCCAGGCTTTCTCCTACCTTAGGTCCACCAAAAACCAAAATGGCATCCACAGAATACTTTCAACCCCAACCACGGAAAGGCAGTGGGATCCAGACAGCCAAGGAGGCCTAATATTCTTTGTTCCAATGATAACATGGTGGGGGGAAAGTGGGATAGTCGTAATGGAATGGAGGGCAGGTAATTGCCCTGCTTTGGGGAGAAAGAGCCCCATCACAAGGTACACCAATATTTGTTCCAAAAACAGGTGACAGTTCAGGGGGCTCCTGCCTGCCAGTCTCCACACTGAGGATTGTCCATGTCCAGGACACAAGCTCCAGGTGACATCCTGTCCCAGGGCTGGCCTGGGTCTGATGGATGAGCACCAGTGTTGTGGGATCCAATATTGGAAGGGATGAAGTCTTTCTGGAAGGATAACTGAGTCAGGGGAGCCTGGATTGGCAGGCTGAAGGAACACAGTAAGGCAGAGACCCAGAGCCCATGACAGCAATGTGCTCCCTGTGGGCTAACTTTAGCAGGTGAAGCTATGGATTACTGAGTATCTTTTTAGAGCATGAATCACGTCAATCAACCCGCCTAACAATTCCTTGCGGAAGTTAAAAAGGCTGTGTCTGTTTGACGAAGAAGGAAACCTAAGCTTTAATAAACTGCCACTTTCCATGCTCCACATTGATATATAGGTAGGATTTGAATCCAGGGCTTGCCAGCGTCGTGGGCCCAGCCTCACAAGAAGGTTGCCTCCAGATGTTTCAGAAGAGACTTCTAAACTCTGAGCTTACATGAGCCTTTGTAACCAGGAAGAAACCTCCTTCTACCCAGACAAAGGCTGGCTGGTACTTGGAGAGTCCTCAGTGCCAAGGCACAGCATCATCAGACAGGAGACCCTGGACAACCCCAAGTCAGAGGTGGTACCACTGCCCCTTGAATTCAGTGAGGTCTCCAGGCCTCGGGTTTGGATGTGGAGCTTTATGCACCTCTAAGTTCTAGGAGTGAGCCATGTGGATGGAACATAGAGTCCAATGGCAGAGAGATAGCAGTTCTATCCCCTGCTCAGCCTCTTTGTTACTGGGTGACCACAAGCAGGGCTCTGAAGCTACAGACCCCATCCTTAAATTGGAGAATGTAAAGGGTACTGATAAGAGGGATGTAGAAAGAAATGACTCATACAGTTCCAGCCTGGTGCCTGGGAGCACGTGTGGGGTCCAGAGGAAAGGCATCCATGTTAGTGGCCAATTTACCCACGTACCTGTTCTTCCAGTTGTTGATTCTGGTGTCGTCCTTAAGAAACTGATGCCAAAGCTAAGGTCAGGAACATTTCTTCTTAGGCTTTATTTTCTGAAGTTTATAGTTTTGGCTCTTGAATTTAGATCTGTGACCCATTTGAGGTTCATTTTCTGTCTCTCTGAAGGGACGGTCCATGGACCTTCATTCAGTCATTTATAATTTTATGTATTTGTATGAGTAAGAAAGGATGTGATTTAGTCACTGTAGTACCTTAGGTTGTCACTTGTAGGGACTTGTCAATAGATCCGCAAGAATCTGTAAAATGATTAGTATCCTCTCCTTGAAGAAATTCGCTGAGATTGTGAAGTCCAAAAGGAGGTTAACTTGTATCTTCTGTGGAGGTGGAGTAGTGTCCATGTCCTTGTTAAGAGCGCAAACACCCCTCTGGTGGCCACAGGAGTCATTGCAGGAGTTCCCTAATCTGTCTGCAAAACAAGCCACAGTCAATGTTGGGCATCTTCAAGGATTCACAGAGAGATCAAAACAGTTCCATAAAATTCAACTTATTGGGGTGTGTCTACTAGGAAATCTGTGGAAAATGGGCTTTTTCCCAAATGCACTATTTCGAGAAATATTTTCTGAGTAGCTGAGTCAGGCCCTGGGTTCCAGGATAGAAAGTAGGGAGAATGGTGAATGCTTCCCAAGAGGCACTGGGTGTACGGTGGGATAATGTGGGAAATAACTGGTCCACACCACAGCTCTGTATATCTGGTTGAAAGAAATCAGTAATGGAAAACAAGCCATATTTATGGATTACTTTGCTTACACTAACCATAAAATATTTTAGACAATTTGAAAACTATCAGTCAGCTTATTTGTATCTTCTTTTCCCGGTTAGAAGACATCAACTTATATTCCTAGTTTATTTTTTACTTATTAGGAGAAGATGGTGTCATACATTGATCCCTTAATGACTCTACAAAAATCCTTGTAGAACTAACACATGGATTAATTTCTAAATGTAAGGTCCATCTGGTCCAATGTGTCATTCAATGCTTTTGTTTCTTTATTGATTTTCTGCATGGATGATCTGTCTATTACTGAGAGAGGCGTGTTAAGATCTCCTACTATCAATGTATTCATATCAATATGACTCTTTATCTTGATTAATAGTTTTCTTATGTAATTGGCTGCTCCCATATTGGG
>PISX010031426.1:0-17410 GCA_004024625.1 Mellivora capensis
ATTTAGTTCCTTGTTAGGTGTCATGCAGGGTATTGTAATAAACTTCTTACTAATTGCCATGTCTCTATTTGTCCCTTTTATGGCATAAGATTCCTAAAGTAGAGCATAGAATCACACTCGTCTCCTGATTAAAATCCTTCACAGCTGTCTTCTTTCACACTGAATAAAGTCTTCATCTCTCTCTTCAGATCTTTCCTTCAATAACATTCTTAGATTTATCCCTTATTTTTATAGATGTACAAGAGGGTGGATGTTAACTTTTTATTGATTTACTTCCTTCACTCTTTCTAGACTCATCTAGTCTCTCTTCTGTGGTCCTGATTTTGCTCAGGCTGTTCTCTCATTCTGGAATACTGCTTGTTACTTGGTTCCCATATTCTGCTCATCCACACATATCCAAATGCATCCCGTTCTTCCAAATGCATCCCGTTCTTCCTGACTTAAACCATATGGCATCTCTTCCCAGGAATCTTTTAGTACAACTCGTATTTCATTTCTCAGAATCCATTTAACACCTTATCTGTGCTTATGTATTGCTATGATTCTGTGTTTTATTATAAATGTTTGTGTCTTCTCTTTCTCACTAGACAATGAATTACTTTGGGGAGGAAAAATGCTTATACATAGGTTCCAATATCTATGTACTAAATGAAAGAAAAGTTATGACATTTTCAAATATTACACATGAAGACAGTTTTCAAGGGATAATTCTCAATGACATGCAACTGTTGTTTCTATCTCTTTGTCAATAAAGCCATTTCTGTATTAATCAGAGGAGGATAGATTGGGCTGCAGTAACAAATTAACTTGCAAGTTTTAGAGGTCTAACATCAATGGATTATTTTTTTACCAATGGTATGGGTTTGATTTAGATCATCAAGGTACTTCTGAATAGGAAAATAGTTTATCTTATAAAAGTACAAATATATATGAAATTAATCACCAGTTTTGAAATTAATACATTTTATACATAGAAATAATTATCAAGGAATAATATTTCATATGGCTCAATACTATCTCCTTGTTAATAAATTAGTGGAACAACAACAAACATCTAAAATGAAAATTGAGTGGCTTATTACTTTTCCTAATATGAATTTGATTATATATATTTGTTTTCTTATTGGTTTCTTACTTGAATATTCCTTTTATTTACATGCCAATAAATAAAGCTCCAAAATTATTGTAGTATCTTCTTAGCTTAGTAAGAAATACAATATGTTAGGTTTTATGTCAATAGTTAATAAATAATAATATTTATTGTTGTATACTGGAAACCTGTGCCAAGAACATTATATACATTATCTCCTGAAATTGTCAGAACATTCTTTGATAGGTTATTAATATTCTCATTTTATATGTGAGGGAATTGAAAATAAGGTAGGATGATAACTTTGCAAACATATCACAGCTAATGTAAGGTAATGCTAGAATCTGATACCAACCATGTCTGACTCTAGTCTCTAAGTTAAAGTGTGTCCTTGGGTCCACTACTAGAGGTCCTACTCATAACTTTGTTTGCCTCTTAACCTCCAGAATTTTGTGTGATGTATTGGATTTTAAAGACTGGAAGACAGTTGAGTAGTTTTAGAACGTAATTGTAAAAATGTAGGAAGATTTAAAGTCTTTCTAATGAGGAACTCATTCACCTGATGAGTCCCAAATGGTATCCAGTAGTTTCAATTCGTTGACTATCTGAGTTAAAAATGGAAATGTATTCATGTGGGAAAAGTCTTTTCATTGGGGGTTCCTGTCTTTGAAAGTAGGAAGGCCAGACAACTACAAAACAGGCTGTCATTAAAAATTATACATTACTGCAAATGTTCCAGAAAACATTGTTTCAGCACGAGGCTGCTTAGAGCCACTAGATTATAGCCTTGGTGTTTTGACAACTGTTCAAGAGGGAGAGCTATGAGCTTTCTTGCCAACTAACAGTGGACAAAGAGCTGGGATTGGGGGAGTAGGCAGAAGAGAAATGAAGAGAGGGTCGGGAGAGAGAATTAAATAATTTAATATTTCATTTGCAGAATACTGTTCTTGGTTTAAAAAATACTGTGAGGTTCTTAAGAAAAGAAGTTTGCCATAATGGACATACATATGTTTAGAAACCTTGTTTCTCCCATGAAAGGAGGGCCATCCAGTGGGTAGTTTCAAGTAACATAGTACAACGTTCTTGAGTTCGTTTAGATGGAGTGTTCTATTTCTTCTTCTCTACCTTCTGCTTCTACACTGAGTTACTACTTTGGCTTAGTAAGTGTTGTGTTAATGTCTTTTTCTATATGTTCTAGTATGCTTTACGCTAAAATGGAAAACTCACTGATTACTGGTTCTTCCTTGTATGGCTTATATTGGCAACCAAAATATTCCAAAAATATTGTCTGCGTTTGGGCTCAAAATGGAGCTCTATGTCAACAAATGCATTGAACTCACCTTCATTCATTCCTGTTTAGATCCAGTCTGGCTGAATTATACATCTTACAGTTACGAGATTGATTAAGCACACAGAAGCTTTGTATGTTCGTGTTAAAGTACGTAATATAATTGATAGATATCCTAGATTATTTGAATTTAGTATTCTATACCTCAGTTTCTTGGTATTCTGGGTAGTATCCTATTATACAGGTTCTTTAATTGTCATGCAGTATTGCAAAAGAGTAGGAAACCTGATGCTTAAATACATCCTTTTCTTTAATCACTAAGAAAAAAATATATTTTCTAACATTAATGGTTGTAAATGTATCAACCCACTACTTGCTATGTAATACATTTCTTTAGGGAAAAACCCATAATGATTTACTTGATATCTAATTAATATTGAGTGTTTCTCAGGTTAAAAGCTTTACAACATAAGGGCAGAGTGGCTAAGGTTATGAAGATAAATCAGCCACAGTCCTCAGAGCCCTTCTCCCTATAAATTTCTTTAGAGAAGAATCTGTGTTTGAATTTTCTTTACAGCATTGCAGGATGTTTTTAACTGAAGTTTAAAGGACTTCGTGGATTCATATTGGGTTTCTTGAAACACCAGAATGTACACAAAACTTGCTAAGGTTTTAATATATTCATTTGTAGGGGTTTGAGATAACCAGTTCAATGCTTTTATCAGATTATCCAAAGGGCTCATGATGCACAAAAATCTGGGAGTCACTGAAATAATAGTTTCTTTCTTTTGTTGTTAAGTATAAGGTAAACCTATAAATTACTTATAAGAATAAGTAACTTAAAAGTAAAATTAAGAGCAGAGACAAGTGTTATGGGATATTAGGATTTGAAAGAAATAACTTCTTCAGTCCTTTCAGACTGCTGTAACCACAGGCTGGAAGCATGGACAACAGTCTATTTCTCGGCCTTCTGGAGGGGGATTCCAAGACTGAGTCTCTGGCAGATTTAATGTGTGAGGAGAGACTGCTTTCCTGGTTCATACATGGCCATCTTCTCGCTGTGTCCTTACGTGGTGGAAAGAGAACAAGAAAGCTCTCTGGAGTCTCCTGTTATAAGGGCACTAACCCAGTTCATGAGGGCTCCTTCTTCATGACTGAAGCACCTCCCAGAGGCCCCAGTTCCAACAGCATCATGCTGAGAGTGAGATGACAGTGTATGAATTAGAGTGAGCACAACACTGTAGTCCCCTGCAAAACTTTAATGAATATCTGCTGTGGAAATGGTGCTGTGAACTCGAGGTTGGCCAATACTTGGAAGAGTAAAATGGAAGGAAGGGCAATCCAGGCCCAGAGAAGAGCTTGAGCACATAGGGGTGTATTTTGGGACCAGCAAATTATTTTATTGGTCCCTCCAATTAACTATAAGGGTGCAGTACAATATACATTTGGACAGGTAGCTTGGTGACATTCATAAATTCAATCATTTAAGCAACAGAGAGAAACTAAGAGTGTTTGAGAATAGGAATCACACAGTAAATCCCTTCTACGAGCCTTTTTCTGGGCGAAATTAGAGAGCGGAGATTTTGAACCATAGAAAATAATTGGGATGTTATTGTAATGATTCAGATAAGGATTGCTAAAAGTGGAAGCCATGGGAATAGAAAGTCTTAAATCATTATAGAAATTTCAAGAAAAAGAATTGTCACCAGATTGGATAGGTATTTAAGGATACACCCATATTTTTTACAATTAACTAAAATAATGTTGCAAATCGACTTATGGCACATAAAAAGTATTTCTTTTTTGGTGTTGTTATTGAGTATAAAGGAAAAACTCAAGATATAGCACTATTGAAGACATTAGTTGACTTTAGAAAAGGAAGACTGAATTCAGCTGGTGTTGAGCAGGAATAAATACAAATGCTGTAGAATATGTAAGAGACCCTTTTCTTTAGCTGTTATATCTGGAAAAGGTGAAAGAACTTAAGATAATTTTCACCTATACCTACCTCCATAAGAAAGATCAATGTATAGAGAAAAAGTTAAAAGATAAAAGCAATAAAAAATAAAAATTAAAAAAAAATAAACTGAATACCCATAGCCCAAGAGACACTTATAAAATCTTGTCAGTGATAAGAAAATCAGGCATAAGTATTTCAAGGGAAATTAAGAGGAATTTAATGAATCCTTAGTTAATTTGAGATAAAGTGTCATGTGCAAGCTACAAGAATTCTTAAACATCACTTCATGGTCTGAATGATCAGGAGTGATCAGAGACAATCGTGGATGATCATGAATGATCGAAAACTATCTGGAAGATCATGGATGATCACATGCAATCATGGATAGTGATCCCTGAGACCTTCTCGACTTCTAATACTGGATTTTAAAAACTGTAAAGAAGGGGCACCTGGGTGGCTCAGTGGGTTAAATCCTCTGCCTTTGGCTCAGGTCATGATCCCAGGGTCCTGGGATCGAGCCCTGCATCGGGTTCTCTGCTCAGCAGGGAGCATGCTTCCTCCTCTCTGCCTACTTGTGATCTTTGTCTGTCAAATAAATAAATAAAATCTTAAAGAAAAAAAACTGTAAAGAAGAACAAACATGAATATGTTGGGGATTATATATAGCATCTATCTATCTTCAGGTGGTATAAAGAATAAACACATAGCTAATAATTTTGATAAACTTCAAATTAAAGCAAATTTGACACCAATTGTTAAGTACTTAGCATTCTTTAAAAAAAAAACAGATTATATTTACTCATTTGAGAGAGAGAGAGAGAGAGCATGAGCGGGGGTGGGTGGGTCAGGGTTTGGGGTGGAGTCGGCTGAGAGGGGAGAGGCAGAAGGAGAGGGACAAACAGACTCCCCACTGAGCAGGGAGCTTGATCCCAGGACCCTGAGATCAGGAGCTGAACCAAACCAACTGAGCTACCCAGGTGCCCCTTATGATAATTCTTAATCTTTTAAGTTAAGAGTGGGATGTGTCATCATAGAGTAGAAAAAAGCTGGGCAAAGAAATATAAAGAACTATGTTTATCTTTTTTATGGTCACTGAGCATGTAATGTTTGGGAGCATCAAATAGCTCACTGATGGGGAAAAAAAAAAAGATAACAGTATCTGCCCTTTTTACTTTATGTTGGGTTTCTGGGAAGACCAAACTGAATCACGTAAAATCTATGATGCAATATAGATAATTTGAAGTAACATTTAAAACTTAAATCATCTTACACAATTTAATGCTAAATTTGCCTTTGGAGACTCTTTCATATTTAGGAAGCTCTGGAAACATTATCCCAAAAAAGAATTCTGTGCAAAATATTGTTGCTACCTTAGAAAAAAAAAAAAACCCAAGGTATTTTCCCGTAATTTTCTCAAATGTTTTATATATGTATGCAGAACCAAAAACCAAGCTCTAATTCTCAGAAGAACTTGGTATGAGTGTCTATGTATGTCTCATATTGTAAAATATTTTTTAAATAAAAAATTATTTTGGCTCCATGCATATTCATGAGCAAGCCCTTTCTATGTTATCTTAAAGCAATATAGATTATCTGGGTGTTTTTGAAAACAGTAAATTGATTGGCAAATATGGAAACTACAAAACTCATACTTTGTATGCAATGTGAGTTCGTATCTTGCATTTTATTTGTATGTTTTCTGGAGTCATTAGAAAACCTGCTCAGCTGTATGTGACTATTAAAAAATCAGCTCTTCAACTCTCTGTCTTTAAAAGGGGCTAGCATGTTTTCATGTGTCCATACATAATTATAATCCAACATGGACATGAAAGATTGTTCCTTTTCTTGAAAATTCTTTAGATGATTGTGTCGGCAACGACGCATTGCAGAGGTGTGCTGGCCCTTTAACTCTCTGTTTCTGTTGTCATGGAAATAAGATTTTCAAGTAGGTTTATCTGCTGTGCTCTGCTTTTTATAGATTCCCTATCATTTTAAGTTGGTTTTGGACAAGAATTCTTATCCTTTAAATAAAAATACCAATCTCTACCTTACTGTCTTTCAATGTATTTCCCTATAGGATTTCTTAAAAACCCCAGAGTGGGGGTGTGTTAGATTTTCCGGGAGTGTGCGTTAAATATAGATGCTTAGCTCCTGGCCCTAAAAACTGGGATTTTTTTTTTTAAGAATTATAACGGAAAACAAAGAAGCAGGATCCAAATCCAATTTCAGGCTTTTAAAATGTATTTTGCTCTCACATTAGTATCAGTTGTACAGGTATAATTTATACATGAAAACATTTGAAACATGAACAGGATCGTATGACTATCCTTATGTTGTTTATGCAAGTTCCTAACCTTGGCCTGCATGTTCCTTCATGATTCAGCAGCCACTCCTCTAGAATTCCTTCTACAGAGTTGTGTGCAGTTGGTGTATTGGTTCTGCTGCTAACTAGCTGTGTGATCCTGGCAAATTATTTCATTGGTCTCTTTCTCAGTTTCCTTATCTGAAAAATGAGAATAATAACAGAGTGATTGTGACAATAGCATGTTTTAATATACATAGAGTACTTAGAATAGTAATTTGAACCTCAAAAAGTGCTCAATTAATATTGTTCCTGGCATTATCATCTTTGGTCATTCTCCGCCACCTTTCTGTTCCTTCCTCAAACACATCAGTCCTTTTGCTGTCTTTGGACTGGATTTCATCCTTTGCTAATCATTGACACCTGCTTTCTCTCTCACATTAGCTAATACTCTACTTCCTTGCCACTTCAAAACTTGGAAATTATATATTTATTTTACTATTAGTTTGATCTCTATGCTTCCACATGTAAAAGGATTTAAGACATATTTATTAAACTGGATAGATGTTGCTCCATTTCCTAAGTCACTAAGAAGATATTTTAAAAGTAGAAATGATACTTGAATTTCCAAACAAGGCATTTTCCTATGTTCCAGAGAATCTATCATGCGTTAGATTTATTGTTAATTATGAGAAAATCTCTTTCATGTACCAGAGTGACTGGTAGCTACAGCTGTTTTTTAGTAACCTTCACCAAATCTGACAGAGTTTTTGCCCTATTGTACTGGAGATAATTGTTGACTTCTTCTTTATGATTACATGTAAGAAGTTTCATCAAGATGGCTCTAATTTGGGATGCCTGGGTGGCTCAGTTGGTTAAGTGGCTGCCTTCGGCTCAGGTCATGATCCCAGCGTCCTGGGATCGAGTCCTGCATCAGGCTCCTTGCTTGGCAGGGAGCCTGCTTCTCCCTCTGCCTTTGCCTGCCACTCTGTCTGCCTGTGCTTGCTCTCTCGCTCTCTCTCTCCCTGACAAATAAATAAAATTAAAAAAAAGAAAAAGATGGCTCTAATTTGCCAGTCACTTACATTGCTTTCTCTTTTTAGGAAATATAATTTTAAGGGACATTCTTGAAAGATGTCATAATAGAGTACCATTAGTTAGGGTTCTCTTTAATCTTTTTAGATAAAGGTGTGTATCCTTGGATGGCACCAGAGACTTGAAGAAACTCTTTGGGGGAAAAAGTAAGTGAACATGCTAAGTGGGAATCAATAGTGATTTAACAGCCTCAGACTAGTAAGTGTTTCACTAGGAAATCAGTGTTCAAGCTGGTCTGGTCAAGCCTCAAAATGTTCATATGGTACCACTATTTTGGTGAATTATCTATTTTCAAATCTTTTGCCCATTTATTTAATTTTTTGATCATCCTGTTTGATTTTCTGACTTGAAAATGTCCGTTCTAGATAGATTCTGGATAGAATTCTGCACTCAGTGTGTGGCTTGCGTACTTTTGCTTTTTTTTTTTTTAAGTGATGATCTTATTTATTTATTTTTGGCAGATTTTTTTTTTTTACTTAAGATTTTTTAATTTGAGTATAGTTGACACATTTTTCACAATGAAAATGAGATGCTTTTCCTTTTGATGAGGTTAAAACTGTTTTCTTCCAGCTTGTCATTGGTATTTTCTTTTCCTTAATTTCATTGTTTTTTGTTGTCATTGTTTTTTTAATGGAGTAAGATATTTTTTTCTGTTTTATCACCTCTAGAATATTAGTCATAGTTAAGAAGGCTGTTCTCTAACCCTAACTACAAAAGAATTCGTCTATGTTTTCTTCTAACACTTGTTTGATTTTATTTACTTGCCTTCTTCTGATTGATTTGGAATTTACTCAAGGATGTGATGTGAGCGGAGGGTTAAACTTCTTTTTCAAAATGTCGGTCTTGAGCCAATACCATATATTTCAAAGTCCAGCTCTTTTAGGAGTCTGACCCTTTTACTATATCTTGAATAACTCTAAGTGAAACATACTAGCAATATTAAGATAAAAGAAGAGTGGAAAATGGCACCTCAAATAGGAGTTTCTTTTGATTTATTCCTAAAGACAGTCTTAGTGCCCTATACATATATAGATTTGCAACTTCCCTCTTAGAAACATTGTATCCTTTACTCACAGTTTTCTTCATGGTCAGGAGGGAGTAGTAGATTAACTGTGAATGGGGATGGCGGGGCGAAGTTCAGTTGCTTCTGTTTAGAACCAATCTGGCTCCTGCAGAGTAGATCCGGCTTCTGTTGCAGGCAGTTAGTATCTGGTGCAGGAGACAGGGACACTGTGAGTTCTTCATTTAGGGCAGAAATATGAATTTTCACTTCCAGAGTTAAAGAAGAAGACCAGATTTCTCCCAGGGCACTTTAGGAGAAGGGGGAGCAGAAACAGTTCAGTGCTGGAAGGTTGAGTCAGAGGTGGGTAAGGAATGCTAAGTGGGTCTCCCTGGGAGACAGTTGGATTCATGAGTCAACTTCAGGGGGGGCTTTTCCTCAAGTGCTGAGGGAGACACATTTCACCAATCATGGCGATTTGGGGGCTTGGTTACAAGTTAATGTTTGCCCACAATTTATGGTACATTTCAAGTCCAAACAACTGTACTATCTGAAGCTCGGATGATGTAACAAGATGCTTATTTCTGTTTTTCTGTGGGAGAAATGGGATATATTCAAATTGAATGGTAAATTCTCATAAATGGGTTAAGAGTTGCTTTCCTTTTTTCTGTCTTAACCCCTTTTCTTGAAAAACACAAGCAGAACTGATCGTGCTACATCGTTATAAAGAGAGTGTGTTTGTGGTTTACCCGACACCAGCTCAAAGGCTGTTCCTTGCAAGGTGCTGTGCTAGGTGCTTTGTGGAGTCACAGAGTATGAGAGTCTGGCTCTTAGTCTCTGAGTACGGATAACTCTCTCTTTAAGCACCAGTTTCATTTCCAGAAACTTGTCCCATCACCATGGGTTGGTCCCAGATTGAACAGCCACCCATTACCCATGTAATTCTGTATCTAGCAGAGTACTTAAGTTGAGAATGCATAGTAGAGATTTCACTGCTTATCATCTGGCCACAAAGATAGACGTGGAGACGCACGGCTATATAATAAACACTAAAGAAAATAACGGATAAGCAAGTGGTGTATGTGATCCACGAGAGGGGTCATTGATTCCTACTTCCCCCAACAAGCTCCTCTGCCCCATCTCATTTGACAGCAGGGCCCTCTCATCACCGGGGCTAGGAACTTCAGTGTCCCTCTTCCCTCTTCTTCCTCACTCACCTCCCAAGCATGCCCTGAGAAAATTCTGTCGGTATAACCTTCAAACTATTTCCAGACTTTGACCATGGCTCTCTATCTCCTCAGGGACTCTTCTGGTCCTGTCCATCCTCCTTTCTCTCCTGGGTGACTCAGTAATGCTGCATTGGTCTCCCTGCCCGCTCTTGCTCCCTTAGTCTCCTGTCAACACGACAGCCTGGGGAATTTGTTTCCTAAGGCTGCTGTAATGAATGACCACATGCCCGTGGCTTAAAACAACACAGATTCATCATCACACACTACTGGTAGTCAGATGTCTGACATGGGTTTCACCAGGCTCAAATCAAGGTGTCTGTAGGGTAGTTCCTGCCAGGGGCTTTTGGGGAGGGGCTAGTCCTTTCCCTTTTCTAGTTTCTAGAAGTCACCTGTCTTTCTTGGCTTGGTGGCCCTTTTCATTTTAAAAACCAGCAGTGTACCATTCTGTTTCTCTCTCTCCTTCTCCCTCAGTCTCATTCTCTGTCTCTCTTACCTCTACTTCTCTTGTCACACCTCCTCTGACTCTGACCTCCCTGCTTTCCTCTTATAGAGCCCTGGTGATGATGACATTGGATGCACCCAGGTTTTCCAGAATAATCTCTCCGCCTCAGCATCCTCAACTTAATCTGCAAAACCCCTTTTGTTATGTGAGGTAATCTATTCTTAACCACACCTGGGGTCCCAGTTAAAGTAAATAAGATCATATCACTTCTCTGTTTAAAATCCTTTCTTTAGTAGCTCTAAACTCATAAAAGTCAGAATTCTTAAAAGACCTGCAAAGCCCTGCCCCGTTGTCTTTCTGATGTCATAGACTGTTCTCTCTTTTATTCGCTATGCTGAAACTATGCCATCTTCCATGCTGTTCTTTGGGGCATGTTCAAGCACATTCTTGCCCTAAGACCTTTGCACTTTCTTTTTTCTCTGCCTAAAATTCTCCCAGATATCAACATCAATATCTGCACCTGTTTCGGGTCTTCATTTAAACTCATTTTCTCAGTATTGCAGTGCCTGACCAGCCTGTCTCAGGATTCAGCACATTCCCCTAGAAATGTCACACTAGTCTACTTTTTTTGTATTTATCTCCTTAGACCTTGCTACCACATATCTTTCGATACGGGTTATGTCCTATTTTTTTTTTCTTGTTTGTCTCTTGACTCCTGTATCAAGGGAGTAGAGATTTTGTCTTTTTTTGTTTACCCTTCAGTCCCCATTGCCTAAAAGAAATCCTACCATGCAGGAGACCGCATAAGATATTATTTGAAGGAAAGGACACAGTGAAGGAATGGTTGGTGGGGAGCAGGAGAAAATGGAGCTGAGCTGGAAGAAGTGGACTTGTCTGTGGAGACGTGGACTCCAGGGTGAGAGGAGGCTGTGCGTGAGTAGAGGCACAGAGGGCAGGGAGGGCTCAGAGAACACCAATGAAGCTGGTGTAGTAGGAGCATAATGTGGAGAGAACCTGCCTACTCACCAAAGTTTCGTGCTCCCCCTTTCAAATACAGAGTGACTGCTGGGACGTGGGGACCACATTCGCCAGCCCTGTAACAGTCAGGAATAGCATGTGACAGAGTCCTAGCCAGTGCACTCTCGCCAGAATCAGGGGCATACCTTCCAAGCTAGACCCATAAGACCTTCGCACATTCTGCGCTTTTACACTCTTTTCCCTTGCTGGCTTTTTTTTTTTCTTTTTAAAGATTTTATTTATTCATTTGACTGACAGAGATCACAAGCAGGCAGAGAGGCAGGCAGAGAGAGAAGAGGAAGCAGGCTCCCCGCGGAGCAGAGAGCCCGATGTGTGGCTCGATCCCAGGACCGTGACCTGAGCTGAAGGCAGAGGCTTAACCCACTGAGCCACCCAGGAGCCCCATCCTTGCTGACTTTTTGGGAAGGGGATTGTGCCCAGAGAAACAACAGAAGCTCCATGCAAAGATGGAAGAGCTAATGACAACTTGAGTCTCTGAATAGGTACTTGGGGGAGAATGGTTCAGCCAACCGTTTTGCTTTCCCGGTTTTGTAATGCAAGCATTACTGCCTTTGAGTCATTTTGCATTTTTACGTTCAAGGATCAATTTGTTACCCCAGTGAGCTTCCCCCACATCATAAAATACCATGTTATGTAGGAAGAGAATGGTATTTTAATGGTAAATAAGTTTGGAAAATTAGTCGTAACCAAATAATTTTGGAATGTTAATAACACTAAAATAATTTCTTATAACAAAACCAGCAATTGTAGAAAAATAAGAAAACATGGATAGTCAGAAGGAAGAGAAATAAATTCATAATCCTACTGTGCACATCTAGTTTCTGTTAATAACTTGCATAGTTATGTATCTTCTCTTTGTCATGAGAATAGGATCAAACAGTAAATAATTCATAACCTTTTTATAAATAGTCAACACTTTCCTACTTAGTAAATGTCTGCCACCCCTATTTTTTAGACACACCTAAATATGACTTATTTATACTCGTAGATGTCTGTGTGTGTTTATGTAGGCATGCTAAAAAGGATTAGGCATAGTAGGATTTAACATCAGTCCTCTTGGAAGTATGGCGGAGATTGGTAATGGAGAAGGACATTGAAGATTATCCTAAATATATTTTTATATAGTGTATTGCTTTCAGAAGCAATACGAGATTTGTGCCCAGATTTTCCGATTCAGTAGGTATAGAACGAGTTCTGGGATCTATATTTTCTTAAAGGCTTCCCAGGGGATTCAGATACAAATCCGGGTTCAGAAGATGATCTCTAGGTCCCCAAGACACTATATTCTTGCAGGGAATAAGCTATGTCCGAGAAAGTTATCCTGAAGTTAACAAGAGGAAGTACATTTCCATCATGTGATTAAATTCATGTTTTCTAATCACTTAAATGGGTTCCCATTGATGATGTTTTCATGTGCTATTTATGTATTCATGTGTTCCTAAGGAGAAACACAACAGCAGCTGTGTTTCAGGATCAAGGGGCGTGGGAGTTGGAGTCCTAGTGGGCATTCCCCACCTCCCAGGGGTTGGCAATTTGAGACAAGCACCCAAGTAAATAAGATGTAGTCCCACAGCAGTGTCTTCTCAGTGTCAGTGTGTGAGCGCGGGATGGGATCCTGTGGTGAGGGCAGGCGCAACGCACACAGGGAGACAGGTGAGGGAAGGGAAGAAGAGAGCTCCGTTGTGTGTGCTAGAACAGAGGAGAGAGCAGGTGCCATGCAGGCAGTCAGGGGCTCCCGACCCAGTTTGCATCTTCGGGGATGAAAAGAATTAAAAGGACAAGTAATTAACCAAATTTTATGCTTCTCTTTGAGGGAGATCTGTGCTGCAAAACGTTCAATGAGGGCTTCAGTAAAATGAAGAAGGGATGTACTTTTGCTTTCTCATAGCAGTGGGGTAATCTACTATTTACATAATCATTTTTATTATTTGTGCTCTTGGCATTTGTCAGCGTAAACTTATAAACAGCGTTGGTTTGTTGTTATTGTTTTAAATTCTTGCTAAGGGAAAAGTACACAGATGAGAGAATGCTGATAGTTTAATCCATCCATTCTGGATTAGAAACGTAATGGAGACTCTGTGTACAGGTGCCAGCAATGTGAGTTGACAGTACACACTCAAGACCCAAGGAGTCAAGAAGGGAAAACAGTGTGTGAAGGTCAGAGAGGCAGACCTCCACTGGGAATATGCTAGCCCACTAACTCCTGGAGTAAGAAGGCTGAGAATTCCGTACCATTTCTCACCTTTTTTTTTTTAAAATAAAGATTTATTTATTTATTTGTCAGAGAGAGAGCACAAGCAGAGGGAACAGCAGGTAGAGGGAGAGGCAGGCTTCCCGCTGAGCAAGGAGCCCGGTGTGGGACTTGATTCCAGGACCCTGGGATCCTGACCTGAGCCAAAGGCAGACACTTAACCAACTAAGCCACCCAGACGTCCCCCATTTCTCACTTTTTAAAGATTTTTGTAACCACCCAAGCAAACAAACAAGCCAAGAATAAAACCAGCTAAAAAAAGCAGTTGAACAATTGTAAGGGATGGTGGAATCTTTTGTCCTTTTGCTGAAGTGTTTACTTCCCCCTCCCCCACGCTGGGCTAGAAGCCAGAACCAAGGCGTGAGGACATTCTATAGCGGATTTCACTGTGCTTTGTGCAAGCTAGGCCATCATTTTCAGATTAAAGGCCTGACAAATAAATATTTGAGTAAATCTCAACACATCTCTTGGTTGAGTAGTCAACAACCAGTTTGGCTGCACGAAGTTTCCCTTCCCTCTGAAGTTGCTGTGGCTGTCCCTCTCTTGTACGCCTGCTGTAGTAGCTGCACAGAGCCCCGTGGAATTAGCTTCTTTCACTACATACCACCTCAGAGATTTGGCACTGCAGCATATTCTGGAAGGACCTGGCAGACTTCTATCCCAGTTTCTTCATTTATAATTCAAGAAATGGTGGCCTAAGTACTACTGGCCCAAGTAAGGGCTTAGGAAGGCTGCTTTTCTCCTTGCTCAGACCTGGCAACTCTTTTTTGGTTTAACGTACGAGCATTGCTGATTGGAGCCCACTAGTGACCAAAAATAACTTGAGGCTGGTGGTTAGAGAGAAAAGTTCAGAGGGCCGCAGTGAATCAGAGTTTCTGCTGTGACTCATTCTACGCTCAGGGTGTGCTACTTAAATTCTCTGTCCCTTAATTACTTCATTTGTTAAATGGGAAAATAATACATCTTAATTTCTCTATTGGGACAATGTGAGGCCAAATTAGACTTGACTAAAAATATTTATTTGTTTACACATTCATACCTTGCCTTATTCCAAAAGAGGTGTCTGGTGGGTAAGAAGATATAAGCACGAAGAATTGAAGATTGCTTTATGAGCTGCATTCAGGATGTGGTAACGACACTTGAAAATGAAACAAGACCTACAAACCATCATTATACCGAGTCTCTGCATTTCTCTTTCATACTGCACATTTTCGGAAAGCAAAACGGTGCTAGAACACCAGGGTAGAAAAGATGAACCATCGAAGCCAGTAGAGGAAACAAGGGCAGTAATGCTGTCCAGTGCTGTAATGAGGCATGTGTCTACTTTTGGTCTTGACTTCCATGATGGAACTTACACACGGCTGGAGTCTACTCTCGCCCTGTTTACTTAAATACTAGATTTCCTACTCACTTTTTGTCTGGTGCTGAGAATGTGTGACTTCATACATCGGTAAAAATTTTGAAGTCTGCTGCAAATGTTGTCCCTTCCTTTGTCTTACCCCAATGAACGGATCGACTCTCACCTCTTCTGTCTCTGAGGTTTCTTTTCGATGCCAGTCTAGTGGTGCCGAATGACAGTACAAGGACATGCCCCTTGTATGTTCCACATCTTATTGAATTAGGTTTTTGAGGTAAGAATAGGTTTCTTAGCAACTGTTTTTTTTAATCCTTTGTCATGCCTAGTCAAGTGCCTTGACCTGGGTATTTTGTTAATACTGATTGAACTAATTCAGTGTGTTATCAGTTGGAATGATCTTCTTTCCCCAGTGGCCTGGGAGTATTCCTGTGCTTACACGGAATTGTACAGTCCTTGGGAATAGGGGCTGGCGGGAATGTCTTGTTTCACCTTGAATAATTTTTGCTCCTGATTCCCTGTCTTTTTCACTGGCTCGTATTCTTGCTCATTATGTCTTCTTTCTTCCATTTCTGCCCTAGGAGTCTTTATCTGTTCTAATCATTTTAACCACAATTTCTCCCTGATGGTGTTTCGGCTTTTTTGTTACAAGCCTGTTCTGAGAAGGTGTCTTGTCATTGCCCATCCAGTTCCTCCTGTCTTTGGGGAACAGAACCTTCTCATCTTTGGGGGACAGTGATTCTCTCAATAAATTCTCCTACCAGTTGGAATGACCTTTCATTCCGGTATTGCTGTGGGGTGTGGACATTGAGGCTAGGCACTGTTGTCAGCCATTTTCCCTGCTTGGGGGAAAGTCTGGAAGAAAGACACTCGTGTCAAATAGAAATAGTAGAGGTCGAAAAGCCTCTTTCTCATCCTTTTGTGCAGGCAGGCATTCTTGTGATGCAGACACTCCCTTGTTGTGACCTGTCTGGTTTGCAGGTGGATTCATGCAACTTCCCTTTGGTGTAAGCTTGTTGGAATTGGGTTTCTATGAGCCTTGAATAATCTACCAGATAAATATGATATTTATACTTTAATAAATAGAAAGTCTTCTGTGGTTTTTGGAGATTGAAAAATAGACATCAAGATATGAAATCATCTAGTTTCTGTCACATATGGAGAAATTTTGTAGAAAAATAGAGTAATACCCCAGTTAATGTTTCCTTTCTATTGTTTCAGCTATTATTGGTTCCTTCCACCAGATGCAGATATGCTTTATTAATTTCTGTGTTGTTAGTACCTGGCACGATTTCTGACACATAATAAGAACCATGCTAGTAATTTTTAATTAGAATAATATATTAATATTATTCTTTATAGTATAACATAATGATAATTTCCCTGAAACAAATCCCTGGAATAGCCAGGATTCTTTTTTAGAAATTCATTACATGGTATAATACACTATTTTGTTTTATACTCCTTGTATTAATAAAGAAAAAATAATACTAAGCTTCGGCTTAATTGGGGTTAAGGTTTAAATTCCAAATACTTGTGAGAAGTCAAGATTAAAAAATATTTTAGAGTCAGTCAGCTGAAGAATAATAGTTTCACATTTTTTTTTGCTTGTTACTGAATAACTTGTTGAATTCCTTGAGAAAAAGATGAGAGCCAGAATTTTAAGAAAAAAATGGAAAAAAAAAAAGGAGACAGGGAATTGGCAAGAATAGGGAAGACCAGGGGATGCTGATCTAGACAAATCTGTATGTCTAATATCAGTGAAATTCTTCAATGTTCAGAAGTCATTTAGAATTAAGATGGTAGACTGGCCTTTAAATTCAGATATCAGAAGTTTCATCATAATTTTTGAGAAAAATATTAGGGAAATGAATTGAATGGAAGTCTGGTTGCAGGGAACCTTCCAGGGAGTGGAGAGGAGTGTGGAAAACCTGTCAATTAATCTCATTAAGGCATGGCTTTGCTTTGCAAAACAGAGAGGATGTTATGTTCCTGACATAGAGCCTATCAACAGAATACTTTTTTATAAACATATTTTTATCCCCAGGGGTACATGTCTGTGAATTGCCAGGTTTACACACTTCACAGCACTAACCATAGCACATACCCTCCCCAACGTCCATTACCCCACCCCCCTTTCCCGACCCCCTCCCCCCAGCAACCCTCAGTTTGTTTTGTGAGATTAAGAGTCACTTATGGTTTGTCTCCCTTCCAATCCCATCTTGTTTCTTTTCTTCTTTTTCTACCCCCCTAGTCCCCCATGTTGCATCTCCACTTCCTCATATCAGGGATATCATATGATAGTTGTCTTTCTCTGATTGACTTATTTCACTAAGCATGATACCCTCTAGTTCCATCCAC
>PISX010031427.1:0-17404 GCA_004024625.1 Mellivora capensis
AGAAACAAGATGGGATTGGGAGGGAGACAAACCATAAGTGACTCTTAATCTCACAAAACAAACTGAGGGTTGCTGGGGGGAGGGGGTCGGGAAAGGGGGGTGGGGTAATGGACATTGGGGAGGGTATGTGCTATGGTTAGTGCTGTGAAGTGTGTAAACCTGGTGATTCACAGACATGTACCCCTGGGGATAAAAATATATAAAAAATAAAAATTAAAAAAAAAGTTTCCATAGAGTTAAGGAATGATTTTTTTTTTTTTTAAATATGTGGATGCAGGTTACAGTACAAGTTACTTGCAATGTGGATACGAGTTAAATTCTTGACTTTTCAAACCCGTAGGAGTGAATCATTTTGGGATAGCCAAGTTTTCTAGATGGATGGGAGTTTATTCTTATAATCACCATATTTTAAAAACTTCAACTACTTTGATGAAAAATTTAAACAGTTTTGCTATGTCTTTGCACTGAGGTAATGGAGTACAACTTATTTTTCTCTGTTAATCTGGTTCAGTTACGGACACACATTTTTAGGCTGAGCACTGCGCTTATAGGGGCCTAGCATGGGTTGGAGTAAAAATGCCTGGGTTTAAATTTACGTTTTACCACTTGTTGGCTCTGTTTTCTTGGAATGGCAAACCGCTTTTAACCTGACTTTCCTCAGCTTTTAAGAAATTGAAAGACTTTGTATATTTAATATAATTGTATATTTTATATAATTTAAGAGATTGAAAAACTTTGTATATGGTAGATCTTCCGTAATTTACAGCTCTTTTTTTTTTTTTAAGATTTTATTTGTTTATTTGACAGAGATCACAAGTAGGCAGAGAGGCAGGCAGAGAGAGAGGAGGAAGCAGGTCCCTGCTGAGCAGAGAGCCCGATGCGGGGCTCGATCCCAGGACCCTGGGATCATGACCCAAGCTGAAGGCAGAGGCTTTAACCCACTGAGCCACCTAGGCGCCCCCACAGCTCTTATTATTGTGGTGGAGATGCCCTCCATGTCTACCAATTTGTGTATATACACAATACACACACATAGTCTCTCTTTCATGCACACACATACACATGATGTATTTCTTTTTTTTTTTAGTTTTTTAAAAAAGATTTTATTTGTTTATTTAGAGAGGGAGAGATCGGGAGGAAGAGAGTGAGCACAAACAGGGGAAGCAGCAGAGGGAGAGGGTGAAGCAGATTCCCTGACCAACAGGGAACTCCGATGCGGGGCTCAATCGCAGGACACTTAGATCATGACCTGAGCCGAAGACAGGTACTTAACCGACAGCCACCCAGCCGCTCCAATGTATTTGTTTCATACTAACCAGTTTTGGACTAGAATTCTTGGGCTTTCTGTAGTTTTTCTAACCACTTCTCTGTTTTTACTTCTTAAAGTGATCAGTGTGCCTGTGTATAAAGCCTTATCCCCAGGGGATTAACAGGCTTGTTAGCATCCAGGCACTCTTATTTTATGTACAACTCTAAATGAAAAGGCCGGGAACATGTAATGTTCATGAATATTTTTCTGAAATTTCTGCAGCATTTCCTTTGGTGAACTCATATTTTGTGTGTGCTCCAAAACAAGGTTAGCATCGTTCAAATGTAAGAGTATATTTGCACGGTAGTATTGAGCCAGTCAGTGGGGAGACCCAGAGTCTAAGTGGTTCTATTATTTCCTCTCCCCTTTTCATTGGCTATGTGGCACACATACGCTAGTGGTATAATACATCTGAGTTCCAAAGCACAGATTGAAACCATGTGGTTTTCTTTTTTTTAAGTTTTGTATGGATATTATTGTCTATGACTTTGACTTTTTAAATTACACATCTTAAGTGCCCAGCCTTTGTGCACTGGATGATATCCCCATTTAAAGATGAGGAAACCAAGATTTGGAGAAATTAAGAACCATATTCATTTTATAAATGAGTAACTCATGTCTGAAGAAGGTTCATGCTTTTTACTATAAAACCATCCTGTATGTTGGTTCCATACTGAAGCTTATGTGAACTTGGGTGGATGTATTGGAGTTGGGGTGGGGCAGATATCTATACTTTGTCCTATATAATGAGCAGTAGGTTGCCATCTGCTATTCTTAAGTGCATGGTTGCTTTTAGAGGTGTGTGTTCTCATATGTATACATTCATGCAAAGATCCACTGCTTACAGAACCATCTGGCATCTTCCTGCCTCTAGAAAAGAAGGCTGGTGGCCTAGAGGGCTGATGGCAGCCAGAACAGTGTGCCATGGCAAAGAGATCTTCAGGGGAAAATTTGTTATCAGCTTTAACATAGCAGTGCTCTAAACACATATGAGCCAACAGAGTCTCTGTGAAAAGAATGCTAGATGGATCTTTGGTTTTGTTCAATTAATTTCTTTAATTATTAAATTAAAAATTAAATAATTATTAAATTATTAAAATCAGTGAATTATAGCATCAAATGAGAATGCTGGAGGAGGGCAAATGACCGCAGTTCTGTTCTGGGGCCCTAGGAAGCATCTGCTGAGACCGTGTGATGCTGTCATCTGCCTCTGCCCCCATCATACTCTTGTGTAGACATAAAATATTAAGATGAGGGACTCCACAAGGAAACATTAGTTTTTCAGTTTCTTTTGCAGCAGTCTGTTAGTTGTAGCTGAGAAACATGGAATTATATGATCTGGTATTGATAAAAGAGTTTGCTTGCTAGTTTCATTTAGTGCTAATAACTGTTTTGGGCTATGTAAATGGTTCTGGTGTTAAGGGAAGGGAAAAAAAAGAAATAGTTCTGGTGTCGAGGGAAGAAGAGCAATAAAATCAAGCTGAAACATGGCCATTAAGCCCAAACTAATCAGATCATTTGTGTGTCTTCATGTAAGGCTGAATTAAGGACTCAGACAAGTACAAGTGCTTCTGGATTTTTTTTTTTTCTAACTAGGCTTAGTTTATAGGTCAGAGAAAGAGTCCATTATTACTGAGCTAGTTAGTTGAAGAGTCTTCCTGTCATTAATGGAAAAAATGGCAGAATCATACAGTGCATCTAAAATTTTTGATTGAAGTTCTTTATTAAAGGTTCATTTCTTGTGTCTTTGTATAATTGAACTTAAAACATTTTTAAAATTTTTGTTTTGTAATAATTACAGGTTGGCAGGAAGTTGCAAAAATAGTACAGAGAGGGCCTGTGTTGTTCATTAAACTTTAGCACAAGTGATAGGCTTTTCTCTCTAGTTTTTGAAGATTTTAAACTTACGGAAAAACCCAAGATAAAAGATACTTGAAACTTCTTTTGAACTAGCTTTCTAAATGACTCCAGGTATAACTGGAATAATGGCTGAAATCCAGGTGGCGCTGGTCAAGACTGTGACTGTGTCCTAAATATGACAGGGTTTCCCTGGCGGCCAGAAGCACCATTTAGAAGGGGAAGAATGCTGTGGAGTTCTCTGGTCACTACAGGTTGGGCCCTTGAGCCTTTTGAACTTCCTGTAGGTAGGTCCCTGGGGTTTTGCAAATGGTCCTAGTAGCCCAGAAGCTACAGTTGTCAAAGTAACAGGTGGTAGGTGGAAGCCAGCTTGGCAGCCATTCAGCTCTGCAAATAGCTGGGGTTGCTCAACCTTCGCAAGGTCCTATAGACCAAACTGGGTGGGAGGATCAGCCCCACACAGATATTTGATCCTTTTTTTTTTTTTTTTTAACAATTATTTGAAATCCCTTGTTTTGTGTTCTCTTTCACACCTATTTGATTTAACCATATGAAATCTCCATTTTTGTAGGTTAAAAAAATAGTTAAATGTTGGAAGTTTGATATGGTTCAGCCTAATGTTTTCTCCTACCATGTTGAAAATTCTTATGAATGTGAAATAGCATATTTTCAAGGAGACATTGGCTCTGCCTCTTTCTTTGTGGAGGAAATATAGCACTCTTAATAATCCTGAGCTTAATCTTAATAATCTTATAGCTTAATCTTAATAATCCTGAGTTAGGTCCTAGTATTTTCCCTCTTCTTAAGATCACAGGCAGTGAGTGGTAGAGCTGGGTTCACACCCAGGCAGTCTAGTCATGGAGCTGCACTTCTTCCCAGCACATGTCGCTGGCCCCACCTCTCCAGTCATGCTTACAGAAATCCTGGGTGTCTGGGCAGCTGATGGGCAGTGATGGAGGTGTTTATTTTTGACATCCTGAGAAAAAGAACTTAATTTTCTCCTAAAAATGAATTAATTCTTCTACAATATAAGAGTTTTTGGGACTTAACAAGGATGCTCTTTCAGTCTTTGGGGCTCTAGAATTGAGGGTAAGAAGAGAGACTTGCCATAGTAATGAGAGTGAGATGGTTATTGCTGTAGAAGAGGAGGGTCAGTGTTTATTTGTCCATTCCAACCATGAAATCCTGTGGTTCTCTAATGAACCTCTGCCTTTTTGTGTTGCTCAATCTCTGCAGTCTTGAGCATGGAAGGAAAGGAAGTGCCGTAGTGATGAGGATGTTTTATTTGGAAATTGCTCATTGGGCTCTTGCTTGCCAAGTCCCATATTGATATTGGTGGAGTGAGGCAGGGGGCTAGGAGACTAGGCTCCCTGGGAGCTTTGTGGATCAGGGAAAGGAGGGGTGTGTCCTTGGGTCATCTGTTTCTGGGGCAGCATCCTAGGATTGAGACACACACAGATCTCTCCTAGGACACTCCTACTGGATCCTGTCATGTCTCACTCCAGCCTTTCTTGATTTATTTGTACATCACTTAGGGCTCTGACATCCATTGGACAGAATGTAGTGCCCTTCCAGGGACTTTCCCTCTTCCTCTCCCTTAGCATCAGAGATGAGCCATCATGGTTGTGGGCGATTCTGTCATCAGCATCTCAGATATTCTGTCACATCAGGAAAGGCTGGACAAATAGTGACTGACTGCCAGAGACCCAGATGACTTCCCATTCAGGCTGAGTAGGAGAAAAGGATAGGTTGTTGGAGACTTGGTTTAGACTAAAATATGATCAGTCTTCTTGATTGTATCCTCTCACGGGCAGAGGAGAAAAGAGGTCAGAAAACTATTTTATGAGTATTTTTCAATACCTTCCAAGTCTGATGCTTTAGTCGGTCACAGTGGATCTGAAACTAAAGACCAGTTTGATTTGTTCAGTGGGGTCATCCCCAGAGATGTCAGCTGCATCTGCATTACCATTTCTAGAGGGCAATCAAGGGAAAAACTCCCTCATTCCTGTGTTAGAGAAAGTAAGGAGTGCATATCCCCATGGCTAGGATAGGATTGGTCTGCAAGTAAGTTAGTTTCATAAGTTGAACATGAATCTTCCTGCAGAATGCTATGGCCTTGGGAACTCTGGATGGTACTGCTGGTGGATATTCATTCACGCATTTAGTACCTATGATATTATAAGCCCTGACTATGAGAAATAAGAAAAAATAAAGCATAGCCTCAGACCTTGGTATGGTCTGGTGGGTGATATTTACAAGGCAAAGCAGGCTCAGCTTGTAATTCCTGTGTTTAATGAAGTGTGCTATGGAGGCACAGAGAAGAAACTGACTACATTTATCTGGCGACGTCAGGAAGACTTTACAGGGAGGGCGAGGCACTGAGCTGGACTTTTAGAAAATGAGATAGAATTCTTCAGGTCCAGTAGATGGGAGAACTTTCAGAAAAATCTTAGGAGGATGGAGCCTTGAGAACAGTCAGTTGAGGGAGCACTCATATAGGTCTACAACCTGAGGTCCCTACCCATCTTGTTTTGTTACTGGAATGCCAGTAACAAATATGCCCTTTAATATGTTCTTCTTAAGTTTTCTATGGATTCATCATGGTGAGTCACTGTAGCTTTTGTTTGCAGCAATGCCAGGTACTGCTGGTGAGAAAAGGGCCGAGCTCTTCACTGACTGAACCTTGGTTATGTCCGCCCTCAGCCTTCACCCTCCCTTTCTCAGAAAAAGCCTCGTATGTTGTGTCTTTGTGTCACTTATTGAGCATGTTTCTCAGGAGCAGACTGGACAAAATTTGAGTGATGCCTTTTGGGATCTCCCTGAAACCCTTCCTTACTGATCTCAGTTGGGAACCAGAACCCAGGCTGCTTTTGGTCCTTTCCCATTTCTCCATGTGTTTTCTGGCTTCTTGAGGTACGTCTGTCTTTTCTGGGTTTGGGCCAGCATTTATCTTTCCTCCTGTGTAGAACTCCTGGTAGTATCTGCGTCACTTTGTGCCAGCACCCCAGTTCTAGAGGTGGACCTGAGTTAGGCCCTTAGCCATCTGTCCTGTTTAGTGTACTTGCAATTGCTTGAGTGTCTTCCATAGTTATATAGTCATTTTATATTCTGTCGTGCCTGAATTCTAAAGGCCAAGGCCGGCTTGAATGATTCAAAGTTAGTCACTTCATTCAATGAATGAAGCAAAGGGAGTCTAAAACAAACCAAGAGTTCTTTGAAAGCAAAAACTTTGTTTATAGCTATGTGTTCGTTGAAGTAAACAGATTGATTTTTGTGGTGCCAGTAATACACTATTCTCTTTTCATACTCCCCATCTTGCTGTGTGGCCAGAGATAGGAGGATCCTTTGGAGTGAATTCTGGCCACACAGTTTTGTGGTGACCATCACTGCGACAGTGCAGCATGAGAACGAAGGCTGTCCAGTGTGCCTGGAATTCCTGTTGAAGAGTGAGAGTCACCCAGCCTGTTGCCTGCTCAGATGGTGAGGGGGGAGGAGGCAGATGGGAGGTGGGTAACCTGCTGGGACACTGTGAAGACATATGTGAAGAGCCTTTTAGAATCTGCTTTTAGGCAGTGTTGTGCAAGTCCCTAAGAAGTTTCCCCATTTCCCCTGGGAACGTGTACAGAGAGTGATACGTCACTCTGTGAAGATTACTCAGGGGCTGAAAAATGCTGCACTCGCAAACAGTTTTGCTGAGCTGGAGATTGGTCAGTTCTGATGTTTGGATGATGGCCATGGTTATTAAAAATAGCTTCCCGAGTCCGGGAATCTAGGAATTTACAAGTTCAAAGCAGAGCGGTGGGAGCCCTATGTTCTCCCTCTTCCCAGGCAAGGAAAGTGTTTTACTAGCTGCAAAACTTTCAGTAAAACTGAGCTTTTTTTGCACTTGGTTTCCTCAAAGTGGAAGTGATAGTGCTACCCACCTTCTGGTATGTTCAGGATTAAATGAGTAAGTGTAGGTAAACAGCTTGGCATGATGCCTGGTACATAGAGCTAATGTGTTTACTTTTATTTATTTTCCTTATTCTTTCTTTCTTTTGTTTTTTAAAATTTTAGAGAGTGTGTGAGTGGGGTGAGGGGCAGAGGGTGAGCACTCAAGCAGACTCCCAGCTCAGGATGGAGCCCGATGTGGGGATCATGACCTGAGCTGAAATCAAGAGTCAGCCACTTAAGACTGAGGCACCCCCTTATTCTTTCTTATTGGAGATTTCCCTGAGATTCTGTACTCATTAAAAAAAAAAAACTTCTTCTATGGCTTTAGGATCCATCCCCAGGCACTTAAAACTTCTTCCTTCCCCTTGCCCTGGGGGTGATATAGGGTAGAGGGTGGTGCAGAGTCAGAAGTCAGTGGGGAGCAGAGGTGTGTGGTTGCCCAACTGAGGCCCCGACCAGAGCTACTTCCTGCCTCATGGTTAGGCTGTTGAGATTATTTGGTGATGGAATCAGTGATTTTCCCATTTGCCAACAACAAAAAAAAGCCATAGCATTAACGTTAGGAGAAGATGAACGAAGGCATAGAGGACTCTCCAGACTGTCTTTTCAGGTCTTCTGTAAATCTAAAATTAATCCAAAATAAAAGTTTTTAGACATTGAGGGAAATGAGTTGGTCATGGTTATAGAGTTTGTGTCACGGAAGATGAAAACAGCAATGTGCATATAGTGAACAAAACCATAACATACCCTTAAAAATTGTTACAAGGGTAAATTTATGTTAGGTGTTTTTACAACAGTAAGAAAAAGAAAAAAGTTTTTTTTTAAAGTTCAAAATAAAAGGTCCGGTGATAAAGCTGGCAAGTAGCGCCATGCTGGCACATTAGTAGATGCTTAATTGTTGGATACAAGAGTGTGAGTGAGCTAGGTTTGAACTTGACCCTGACACTTACTAGGTAGGTAGCCTTCAGCTCTGTTACTTTTCTTTTATGAATCTGTTTATTTATAAAGTACAATAATACCTACATCAGAGTTGGTGTGAGCATTAAATAGGATTAAAGAACCTTGTCAGAGGATCCAGTGTATAGTGGATATTGTGGATATTACTGATGATAGAATTGATATATCTTGTTTGGATCCCATTTTTAAATCTATGCTTTTTTTTGTTACACTGAGGTCACTTTCAAGTTTTTGCTATTGTAACCAATACTGTGATTAATAGCTTTCTAGCAAAATCTCTGTGTGCATACATTTTGTTTTCTTAGAATATAGTTGGAGAATCACATGGTTCCTATTTTTCAGGCCTTCTTATTTCATTATCAGACTGCTTCCAGATAGTTTATAACTATTTGCCATTCTCCAAAGCAGTACAGAGAACAGATTTTTGATAGAGATGGGGGAGGGGAGGTGGGCCCTGTACAAAAGAGGTGCTTTCTTCACCGTAATGTTAAAAGTTGAGGGTCTGAATGTTGGCCTGAGCTCTCAGGGCGCAAGAAGCTAGCCTCGTGCCAAATAGCTGAGTGTCCACCACATGTTCAGGTGAACTGAATGGCCCTCATCCTGGGGCTGCGGGAGGTGGATACGTGGGTGGCTGGCATGCAGGGTGGACAGCTGCCCCGGGTGTACAGAACTTTACTGTTGACAGATCAGGGAGCAGTAAGGGAGGATTTTGCTTAGGCCTGCACTCCCCGTGGGGGCTGTAGGGTGGGTAAGCAGGGTGGACAGGTAATACAGACCCAATTAGAACTTGCCTTCCCCTTTGAATATTGGAGCTTGAAGAGGACTTCGTTGGTGGTTTTTGACTCTTTGGAAGCCAGGGAACTCTATTTCAATTGTATCCCATATGGAACCTCAGTGTACTGAAGACACTAATTTTATAAATTCATACATACAATATCATAACTTACCATATCATAGCAATTATGCTAAAGTTAAGAGAACAGCGAATCTGATTGTGGGCACTGAATTTTGAGTTGGGTTTAAAGTGGCAGTCCCAGTCATCTTCCAGTTTTATTACCTAATTTACTTAAGAATTTAGGTTGCAGTATGGAAAAATCTGATTCACATGAATAAGTAATTGCAGATTGTTTACTAATAACTAACCTTGCAGTTTCAGGATATCCTTCAATTAAATTGACCCAGAAGCCTGAAAGAAGAATAGGGGGAACTTTTATCACAAAGTTGAATCACAACTATTTAACAAATGTTTTCATTCTTTATAAAATAGTGCAAGACTGATAATAATGTGTGCTTACTCTTTTTATTCCAATGCAACCTGTTATGAATTCATTTGTTACTACATAATTATTTCTCTGTGAGTGTGAGCCCAGCAGATGTGCCTGAGATTTGCCTGGCATTTGATTGAGCATGCTGCAGGTATGCTATAGTAGTGTACTTGCTTGAGCAAGTTCAAGGGAGCAGACAAGTATAGGTCTGAATTTAAAGAATAGAGTTCTGGGGCACCTGGGTGGTTCAGTCGGTTAAGTAGACTGACTCTTGGTTTCGGCTCAGGTCATGATCTTGGAGTCATGAGACCAAGCCCCAGGTTGGGCTCTGTGCCCAGTGCGGAGTCTGCTTGGGGTTCTCTCTCCCCCTTTCACCTCTGTCCCCCCACCCCCAAAGTCTCTCTCTCTCTCTCAAATAAATAAATTCTTAAAAAAAAAAAAAAAAGAATGGAGTTCCAGTTTCCTTCAGAATCAGAGACAAAAGATGTTCAGGATTGATAAGACAGGCTTTGTTCTGAGGTCTGTAGCATATCACATTGGTGATCTTTAGTGGGTTAAAATTTGCTATCAAATTGAATTTGATGGGGTCTATTATAATTTTAAAAATTGTTAAAATATAGTTGAAAAGTGAAATTTGAATATATTCCTCCTCCCCAGAATTTTATAGGACACAAACATTTGGGTTGCTTAGAACATAGCTTGAAAGTTCTTGTCTGTAATGTAGTACAGCCTCACTCATTTGTCACTTGATGAAACTGAGGCCTAAAGAGGGGAAGTGACTTTCCAAAGGTCACTCTGCAAGTTACTGGAAAAGCTGAGAGGAGGGATCCTCGGGTCTCTAGACTCTTCTCTATGTGGTTTTTCTCTGTCAAACAGTTAGGACGTCCTGAGGGGAAAACCGAAATGGCCTCCTTCCCCTTGTGTTGTGCCTGTGTGTGGGTCTGCGCACGCACTCTCCGGCCCTCTCACTTACTAGACACCGTGCGAGCTAGCTTCGGGTCAGAGGGTGAAGTGTGGGGTCTCCATATTGGGGCCTGCCCTTCCTGGCAGAATTCCTTGTTGTGAATCTGTCTTGCCACCTTTTGCTGTATGAAAGGTTCATCTTCTCAGGACTCCACTTTCAGGCTTCTCTTCGCAGACAAGTAATAATAGCTAATCCGATCAACTTGTCTAACTCGAAAGGTGGGAGTCAACTGACTGGCTTCCCCCCGGCCCCCGTTTTTGAATTCTCATAAGCATCTCATGGAACACAATAACTTTCACCCCGACTGGCTGTTTCAGGGCCACTGGGAGGGTGAGAGGGTGTTCCTACTGGCGTCTTGTGTGCCCTTAAAAATCCCATGGCACAGAGACCCAGCCTTAAGAACAAAAGACTGGCCCTCCCCAGGGCTGCTGCTGATCTGTTGCTTTTGTGAGAAGCAGAAAGGAGCCCTGAACGGGCAGTGTGGCCTGGCCACTAGAAAGCAGGCAGTGGGATTTCAGCCATCACTCTTTTCCCTCCATTGGGTACTCTTGGCGGGACTGCAGTCCTGATCTTCCCTGTTGTCTTTCAGCCAAATACAGTGACTTTATTGTTTTGCTTTATACAGAGAACACACAGATTTGCTCATTGTGGGTGCTTAATAGATGTTTTGGGTGATGATAATTCAAAGTTGACCAAATACAGAAAATGGCGCCTTGCAGACTGACATTGTAGCAGCAGTAAGCATCTAGCATTGAAGGGTTCTATAGTTCGTCATTTATTAGCTCAGCAGATGCTACTTGAGCACTTAACTGTGAAGAAGCAGGCAAGGTACCAACAAATATTTATTTAGCATGCATTATACACCAGGCTCTGGCTGGGTGAAGAAGATACAATACTGAGAAAGACAGACATGGTTCCTTCCCTCATCTGTAGTCAGGGCAATGGACCCCAAACAAATGCATAGACCAACTTAGCATAAGTGGCAGAATTCTAGGTTGTGATAAGTGCTCTAAGAAAAAGAAACAAGGGTGTGGTAAGGGGTGGACGGGAGTAGGGGAAGGGCGAGGAGGGCACTTGAGACAGGGCCTAGATGACCAGGATCATCTTGAACTGGGTTGTCAGGAACATCCCCCTGAGATAAGCATATTATCAGACCCAAAGAATGGTAGCAGCTGGTGCGCAAAGAGCAGTCAAGGCAGCTTGGACAAAAGTATACAAAGGTATATTTGAGACCCTCAAAGTATGGACTTGGAGCATAGCATAGATGAGGTTGGAGGCAGCACTGAAAACAGTAGAAAGTACTTTGTCCATATTCTATGTGCCAGGCATGTGCTGAGTGCTTCCCAGATGTTAGCTCTTTAAATGCTGAGAACAGTCCTATGAAGTACGTATTATTATCCTTGTTTTACAGAGGAGGAACCGAGGCACAGAAGCTAAATAACTTACCCAAGACTCTACAGCTGGTAAACGGTAGAGCAGGGAGTCAAACATAGGCAGTCTGATTGCACACTGTGCTGGCATCCACTGTGGTGTAACGCCAGTGGAAGCTGAATCCTGCCAGGTCTCTGTTTCCTCATCAGTGAAATTGGAACTAATACGTAGATTAAAGGAGCTGAGGTCTGGAGAGTGACTGGCACAGTGGTAGGCACTCATTAAATGGACTTTCTATCCGGTGGTGTTAGTATTGGGTGCGGGGTGTGATAGGAAATAAGGAGCTATACAGCTCTGGGGATGGGATGTGTATACTGCCTGCTGTGAGGCAGGAGAGTGCCGTGAATGCTCTAAGTGGGGTCATATCTCTCCAGCTTGGGAATGTGGACAGACTTTGAGGTAAGGGAGGGCCACCTTACTGCAGACCTTGAAAGACAGGCAGGACTCACATATGCAGAGCAGGTAGGAGGGGCATCTCCTCCAAGCTATTGGATAAGCAAAGATCTAGCATTTGCTCCGAGGCTTGCGAAGTTGGGCAGAGGGGCAACAGCACTGGTCCTCCTGAGGAGAGAAGCAGGATCTAGCTACAGGCCGAGTGATGACGGGCTAGAGCCAACACTCAGCAGGGCTTGATGCCATCCTGAAGCTTTGGGTCTTTATGTGTCAGGGAACGTGGTGTCCTGGTATCCAAAGCTTGCTTGAAAGATCTAATGTGAGACTTCCCCCACGTTTCAGATTGGCCTCTGGCTGAATCAGTGAGAGAGAGGGATCTTTTGTTTTGGCTTTTGACATGCTGTCTGGCTGTCCACCTAGAGGTGCTGCCCACCTCCTGGGTCCATGCAGGGAAGTACCACTCTAGTAGGAAGCCTTATTACCCTGCCTCCTTCAGACAGGTCTTATAGGTAGTTGCAGGCAGATAACTAGCTCAGGCTTTGGAGGTGGATAGCTGGGCTGGCATTTGGGCTTTGATTCTAGCTAGCTTTTGTTCTTGGATTTTGTGTTTGGGCCTTATTTAGTTTCCTATGAAGTAGAGATTTATACCACCTTCTTCCCAGTCGAATGAGGGTCAAATAGGCAGTTAGTACTAGGTACCTGAAGCACATAGTAAGTACTCAGACGATAGTAGTGGAAGTTACTAGTGTGGTGTGGAAGGCTCTAAATACCCACGGGAGGTTCTTTCGAGGCTACGTATTGCCTTCTCCCATACTGCTGAGGCTGGGGAACCGAAACAGTTGGGAGGACTCATTGGAGTCATGTTGAGATGGATCATAAAGCCATTCCCAGGCTCGGTGGGACATCATGCCCTAATGTGTATTTGCTGTCCTAGTCTTAGGCTGTCATTTTGGGGCAGGAACAATAACATCCTTTAAAGTGTTTCTGATTGTGAGCACAATGTCGGCAGTTTTACATTTCCAGTCCAGTAGATGCCATCTTTGTATTGACTGAAAATATTGACTCTGCCTTTCTGCTACCAAAGAATGAATTTTAGGAGAAATACCACCCAATTCCTCAGACTGAGCACCTGCTTAGGAGCCAAGCATAGTTCTAAGGTCTGTACAGGAAAGACAAAGACAGTAAGACTGCACTTGGCTCAGAGTCACATCCTTTATCACAGCTGGTTCAGTGGTTTCTGTGAGGTTTTGTTGGTTGGTGGTGGGGTGGGTACCTTTGGCATTTAGAGGGAATGGCCAGGAATAATAACTGTCCTCTAATGTGCATAGGGACAGTCCTGTGCAAAGAAGAATTTTTCAGTAGCCTATGTGACTTTTGAATGTCTCTCCAGACATTCTTGTAGGGGGAAAATATGGTCATAATTTTATGGGCCTAGAACCTAATTTTATTTTACATAAAGTAATTTTTGCATTATTTTGATATAACCTGAATTTTCTAGGAATGCAAATTGATATATTGTATTATAGAAAGATACTGTTTTATTTTGTTTGGAACTTTACCAAACACTGTTCACCATTTTTTTTTTAAGATTTTATTTATTTATTTGAGAGAGAGAAAGAGAGAGCATGAGCAGGGAGGAAGGGAGAGGGAGAAGTAGACTTCGTGCTGAGCACAGAGCCCAATGTGGGGCTTGATCCCAGGACCTGAGATTATGATCTGAGGTGAAGGCAGACATTTAACAGACTGAGCCAAATCATGTTATTTGTGTCACCAAGAAGGACCTGCCGGTGTCTGTCTGTATTTGTAGTTACTGCATTCATGGCTATTTTGGTGATGGTGCAAGTATTAGACTACTTTATTATGTCTTCTAGTGGACCAATGACAGGAATTACATGTTGAAATACACATAATTTCTTTAAGTTCTCCTTTATTTATCATTTGGACATCATACTGATTCTTTTGAAATTTTGCATGTGAGTAGTTGTTTTTTTTTTTTTTTTTTAAAGATTTTATTTATTTATTTGACAGAGATCACAAGTAGGCAGAGAGGCAAGCAGAGAGAGAGGGGGAAGCAGGCTCCCGCTGAGCAGAGAGCCAGATGCGGGGCTTGATCCCAGGATGCTGAGATTATGACCTGAGCCGAAGGCAGAGGCTTAACCCGCTGAGCCACCCAGGTGCCTGCATGTGAATAGTTTATATTTGATTTTCACTTCAGGGTAGTAAGGGGAGCAATACAAAATATGTGCTTAGAAAAAGGTGAAGGAGACTGTCTGGTGCCCTGGTTTCCTGTCAATTCTTATCATTTATACCTGGTAATGTACAGAGACGTCTCTGGGGAGAGTTCAACCTCCAGTCTGTTTTAAGTCATAGTATGTGTAGCCTTGGTTCCAAACTCATTTGCATAAAGAGTTGTTTTTAGCTGATGGTTTTGCAGCTTTAGAAAATGGGTATATCTGAGTGGATGTGAAGTGGTTACAGTGGTTTAGTCCCCAGCACCCTGCGCCTGTGAAGCTTAGCTGGAGGGATTCTAACTTGTGTTCTAGTTACCACAGCCAGCAAATGGGAGTGTCCCCGTGTGAGCCGAACCAAAGTGGCTTCAGAGAAGGGTCAGAATGCTCATTTCAAATGTTAACATTATCTGTTAGTGTTCAAGAGTGATTTTGACATTTTGAAGCTTTTCTGATTCTCATTAAATGGCTTCGCATCATTGCTGTGGTCTCCGTGTAGTTTGTAATCTGCGGGAATAATGAAAGGGTAATGAGACTGGAAGTTATAGAAACAGAGAACTCTTTCCCTGAAGGTCTTAAGTGGGTGTTGGGAATGGCCTAGTAGTAATCTTGGAAAAATAATACAGTGTTTAATTAAGGGCTGATTATGTTATGTGCCAGTTATTGTAGGCCGGAGTTGATGGAGAGAGGTAGTAGAGAAGGAGGATGCTGGATTGGGTTGGACCCCGTAGATAGGAGAGTTGAGTATGAAAAAGATGTAATTGTTTCCTACCCTGAATTTCCATGCTGTTAATTACCCCAGCAATTACACTGGCTTGTAATCTGAATTTACATCCATAGGAATTAATGGGTATCTTTTATTTCGTACCTAATGTATGATTTCCTTTGTGCTTGGTTTTTGTTAACAATTAGATGGGAATTGGTATTATAGATGCAGAGACCTGAGCTCAGAAACTCAAGTGCCCACGGTCACATAGCTCATAAGTGGCAGAGCCAGAATTGAAACTCAGGTTTGAGTGATGCCAGGAGCCGCTCCTTAAGGCTCTTCCATATCTTTGCTGTGGAGATGGTGATCATGATTAGCCTGTTTACTCACCATTTTTAACCAGATTATAAGGCAGATCTCATTTGGCCCAAGTACGGAGATTTGTTTTAAGTTTTGGACATGTAGTCTGTGATTGTATTTAAATTAGGTATGGTTAGAAAGTTCCAGCCCAGTTAGTAATTTAGCAACTTAAAGCATTTGACTAGCATGGTTAACCAAAAACCTAAATCATACTAAATGTTTGAAGTGGCGAAGGGTAAGAGAGATTTTTCATATTGTTACTACTCTGCTTTTTAAAATGTACTTGTGAACAGAGAAGCCTAGGTGATCAGTATTTATATAGTGATGTTAGATGGGCTTTGGAAATTCCCTCATGGTGACTTTTTAAAAACTTGGCTGGATAAACTGGTAGGGGATTCCAGCCCTTGTTGTATAATTAAAGGTGAGAATACAGAGTGAATTTCTGTGTCCTCCACTCTCATGAAGTTACTTGTAGCTGCCAATGAAACTGTTTGGTCAATGAAACAAATCTTGTTTTTAAATAGAGATGGTCTGGTTAGCTGTTCTCCACTTGCGAGGACATGTAATAGTGGTTTGGTTTTGTTTCTTCTTAAGAACGATCTAATGAGGAACCTAACACCACCTTTGGCTGCTTACGGAAATTTTGTCACTGAAAGTACTCCGGGAAGCCATGTTTCTTGGGAAGGATTACCACATGTCTAAATGTCTTTGTGCAGAGAGAAGGTTGAAGTCCCTGTGCTGCTCTGTGATTTGAGGCCAGTTACTTAATTCCTCCTTGCTTCCATTGACTCAAGCCATGCTATAACTAGCAGTTTCTATTCTGAGGGTTGACCTCCTGGATTGTCTTCTCACTTGGGAATGGAAGAGGGGGCACATTGGGGTCCAGTCCAAATGGGTAGGCTGACTCAGTTCCTATCCTAACTAGCCCCTTTCCCCACCTCTGGGATTTCTACCCTGGCCTCCCCTTCCCCTGCCCTTCTGAACTTAATGGGAATGAACTGGGGTGGACTTAGCCTTGGAACTGTCGCTAGGCCTGCTTCTCATTTGGGCTCCATCACTTTTTTGCCCTTTGGGGAAGTAGACGGAATTCACTCACTGGTGATGTTGGGGGTTGGGACAAGTTAGGGGTAGAAGCTTTTTTATATATGGGCTTTTCCTAGCTGCCCTTTCAAAGATTGAACTACTCTCATAAATAACGTTTACAAAAGATTGAACTATTCCCATCAGTAAAATCACAAGAGTTCCCAACAGGCTTTATTTCAATCTATTGTTTTCTTGTCCTCAATCACAAAGCAGTTTGGTGAGAAGAGCCCAGGTTTTGGTTTTGGATGACCAGCGTGCAAGTCCCAGCTTTATCACTTGCTAGGTGGATACTGTTGGGGAAGTCACTTAAATTCTCTGAGACGCCTCTTTCTTCTGTAACGCCTGTTACAAAGGGTGTAGTAACGTCTGCTTTAGGCACTTTAGTGGGTCACTGGGAATCAGCTAATAGATGAGGAAGTGCTTTGTAAACTTATAAGGGCCTTGTAAGGCTGAAGGATGATTGTCTTTATCGTTTCTAGTATCAAAAGTGGCCATGCTATACTGGGTATTTACCCCAAAGATACAGATGTAGTGAAAAGAAGGGCCATCTGTACCCCAATGTTTATAGCAGCAATGGCCACGGTCGCCAAACTGTGGAAAGAACCAAGATGCCCTTCAACGGACGAATGGATAAGGAAGATGTGGTTCATATACACTATGGAGTATTATGCCTCCATCAGAAAGGATGAATACCCAACTTTTGTAGCAACATGGACGGGACTGGAAGAGATTATGCTGAGTGAAATAAGTCAAGCAGAGAGAGTCAATTATCATATGGTCTCACTTATTTGTGGAGCATAACAAATAACATAGAGGACATGGGGAGATGGAGAGGAGAAGGGAGTTGAGGGAAATTGGAGGGGGAGATGAACCATGAGAGACTATGGACTCTGAAAAACAACCTGAGGGTTTTGAAGG
>PISX010031428.1:0-17403 GCA_004024625.1 Mellivora capensis
ACGGAGGACATGGGGAGATGGAGAGGAGAAGGGAGTTGAGGGAAATTGGGGGGGAGATGAACCATGAGAGACTGTGGACTCTGAAAAATAACCTGAGGGTTTTGAAGGGGCGGGGGGTGGGTATTATGGAGGGCACGCATTGCATGGAGCACTGGGTGTGGTGTAAAGCTATGAATTCTGTTACGCTGAAAAGAAATTAAAAAAATATTTTAAAAAATTCAAATGCCCATCTTTTTTTTTTTTTTATGATTTATTTATTTATTTTAGAGAGAGGCGCCTGCTGGTAAAGTGGCTGACTTTGGCTCAGGTCATGGTCCCAGGGTTCTGGATGGAGCCCTGTGTTAGGGCCCCTGCTTCCTGCTCAGTGGGGAGTCTGTTTCTCCCTCTCCCTCTGCTATTCTCCCCTGCTTATGTTCTCTCTCTCACCAATAAATAAAATATTAAAAAAAAAGAGAAAGGTGGGAGGTGGAGGGGCAGGCGGGAGGGAGAGAGAATCCTCAAGCCAACTCCCTTTGAGCTCAGAGCCCCACCCAGGGCTTGATCTCAGGACCCTGAGATCATGACGTGACGTGAAATCAAGTCAGCTACATTCCAGCTAAGCAACCAACTGAGCCACACACCCCAAAACACAAACGTGTATCTTGATCTTCCATTTAAAGATAGTTCATGCTTCCCACCACAAGAGAACCAGTTGCTACCTTGTCTTTCGTTCAGACCTGAGAGCAACTTCTTGAACCGTGGGTAACAGATTCCATTAGGGGCATAGTTCAACGTCATGGGGAAAAGACCATATGTATAAATGGGTCTCACGTTTTCACAGGCTTTCCTGTGTAGAATGGGTCTCAAATTTTCACAGACTTTCCTCAGTGCAGATGGATGTGCCAACACTCTTGAGTACATCCTGGCCCTCGTGTTGCCATGATTAGAGGTCGACAACCACCACGTGCTCTTACCAAACACAACCTCAAGATAATAACGTGTCTAGTATGCCAGTTATACTAGATAAAAGAGCCTTTGAGAGCACCGTGGTGTGACCTCAGGACAGGACCAGACTGTCTCTCTTGTTACCTGAATAGAACAATTCTATATATATATTTTTTGTTTTTAAGTAGGCTCCACACCAAGCAAGGAGCCCAGCATGGGGCTCGAACTCACAACCGCAATATCAAGACCTGAGCTGAATTCAAGAGTTGGATGCTTAACCAGCTGAGCCACACAGGCACTCCAAGAACAACTCATGACTATTTGTGCAGGAAGCACATCAGCATTTTCTGTCCAGATGGGGCCACTACTGGAACTGCACAGTTCCCACAGGTCAAATAAAAGTAGGGCAGGGAAATGCAGAAATGAAACGTAGCTTTTTCAGAGCCATCTTCCTGAAGCTCAATGGTGTGAAGGAGGGGAGTCAGACTTACTTATCTTCTCTGGTGGATGCACATTCTTCGTATGTTTTATATGAGCTGGAAATGAGGAGTTAGGAGATAAACAAAAAACCTTAAGGTGTTTCTCACTTTAGGAAATCAGTGATTTCTGGGGAACCTGCTCCCAAACTATTGTTTTCCAGATAATTCTGAAAGGGACGATGAAAAACAGATACTGAAATGGAAGTATCTTCTGCATCTCCTGATTCTTTTTTTTTTTTTAAGATTTATTTATTTAGTTGACAGACACAGAGAGAGAGGGAACACAAGCAAGGGGGAGCCCAAAGTGGGGCTCAATCCCAAGTCTCTGGGATCATGACCTGAGCCAAAGACAGATTCTTAATGGCTGAGCTACCCAGGCACCCCTCAGCCCTGGTCTCGTGATTCTTGAAGCTGCATTTCCACAGAGCTCTTCTGTTGTATGGGTGACTGAGGATGGGACTGCCTGCAGGGTCCCCTTTGTGTGAGAAGCACTGGTTGAAAACTGGCCCTTCTTGTCCCTTTTCACTGAGATCAGTTACAGTTCCTTAGCTCTGCCCCACAGTTGCCACCTGCTAGATGGCTCCGGGGAGGCTTCTCAGTCCCTGGACAGGGCGGGGACACTGCCACAGTCTAGGGGGATGTAGATGGCCAGGTGACCTGTAGGTGGCCTCAGATGATCTTAACAGTGACCATGTCCTCAGAGAATTGAGAGGTAGTGATCCCTTGTATAATAATAACATCATTGTCAGAATGAAGGCTACTCTCTAGTATCCTAGACTCACCCATTAGTGGGATTGTTACTTTGATGAGACAGTTTTCTGGTACGTTTCCTTATAGATGGGATTAACTCATGAAGTCACAAAAAAGGGATGGATCCCGACCATGGGGAGTGATTGGATCACCGGTGAGATAGAGTCCCCACATGGTATCTGCATTTTCATGTCAGAAACATTTTCTAAATTTAACCATCCTAAATGCCCAGAAGTGACTTTTCTTCTGAAATGCTGGTTGCTTTTGGTTCAAGCTTTGTTTTTCTGACTCTGAAGTTCTGGAAGGATGTCTGCCTCTTGCATCCCGGGCACGGATGTATGCTTTTTGGGCAAAATCATGACAGAGTTCAGTTGTCAAGAATCAAAGATCAAAACGGAGCTGTAACCAAACCCAAGTGTGTCTGCAAGGTGCACAGCAAAGCTAATTGCTGAGACAACAGGTTTTCGGCAAGGAAAAATTAATTGATTCGCATCCGAACGGAGAGACATGGAGACAAACCTCCAATTCACCTCCCTGAAGATGGAGAAAACAAGTTTTTGTTTTGTTCTGTTTTTATAATCAGGGGTGTGATAACACACATTTCACGGAAAAGGATGGAGAAATGTAAGATTATGTATGCGGAAAGACGGAGCATGCGCACTGACGTTAAGGTGGAGACAACACCAGGAAGAGGCCAAATTCCACTCCTGAGGTTGAGCTCTTAGGACAGGGAGGAGGCAGTTTGGCCTTGCTCTGAGAGCCGGTATAAACTGGATGGGGTCTTGGGCTCAGTTGGTAAGGAACGTAGGGCTTTGCCTATTCACAGGCTGGAACTGTGTTGGTTTACCTTGAGCCCTGGCTTCTGCAGAGATAGCTGGTGGATTTTCCCGAGTCTGAAGAGACACAGTGGCTGATAAGGACTAAAAGTCTCCCAAAGACAAGCTTTAAATTTCCTGCTAGTTTCAACCTCATGAACGCTACGGTGCAGGGTTTCAGAGGTAGCCTAATTACTGAGCCTAGAGAAGTGACTTTTTAAAGTGTAAGTGTGTGCAAAGAAGGGTCAGACTTCTAGGACTGGAGTAGCGGCCATCTGTTACAACGCACGTGTTTCTAGAAAGTACGCCTTCTGCCGGCTTTATGCTCAGACACGGAACCCCCGGCCCTGCTGTCACTCAGGCGTGTGGGGGCGAGGCCTTGTGAACTGTCCAATCAGGGGCGTGGGCTGGTCGGTGGGTGGGGCGTTGCCTGCGCCGCCACCGCGGCGTGGGTCCCTCTTGGTATCCCAGGTCACCTGCTCCTAGGGGGTCCCATTGCCTTGGCCTAGTTTCTGTTCGCTGTGATTCGTACGTCCGTGGGACTGGGAGGGAGGCCATTGGGTAAAGCAGGAAACGTACAAATGGAGAGTGTGCCCGTGTCTGGGAACCGGGTAAAGCCTGTCACTAGCCGCCCGAGCGGTTCCGCGCTGGCCGGAGTGATCTCCCCGCGGTCATCTCCGGAGTCTGCGGAGTCCTCGGTGGCGCCGCTCGGACCTGGATCCCCTCCGTAGCGTGGTGTGCCTGCCGGGCCGGCAGCGAGGACCCCGTTCCTGCGCACCCCGACTTCAGCTCTGGATCGTCAGGGCCGCTCTGCGTCCGCAGCCGCATCTCCTCCGATTGTGCGGCGACCGCGGGGAGTGTCGTCAGGGGACCGTCGTCACTCGTTCTCATTTGTGCGTGGGAGGCGCTGTGGTCTGTGGGGTCCCCAGGCCTGCCTTTGTCCCCGCCGGGGGCCCCTTTCCCCCTGGGTGTTCCAGATGTTTGCAAAGCAGGGTCTGAAATCCACAACGCTGTTTTGCTAGCCGAGCCCTCCTTACGGCTGGGAGTAAATGCCTGAACTTCACTTATCTTCAGCCTGCCGAATTTTCCAGATTCCCATCTTCCATTCACAGCCTCACTATCAGCTATTTGTTCTCCGTGGTGCGGTTCTAACAGTCCCGGCGTAACAGTTCATCATTTTCCCACAGGGAATGCATGGCTCTTTTTTTTTTTTTTTTTGCATGGCTCATTTTAAATGGCTTATTTTTTGTTTGTGGATATTTACATCCGAAGAAAGCAAAGAATAGCTAAAGATTTACTTATTTCCTTGTCAGAGCGAGAGCAAGAGAGAGCGAGTGAGCACGAGCAAGGGGAGCAGAAGGCTGAGGGAGAAGCAGGCTCCCCGCAGACCAAGGAGCCCAATGCCAGGCTGGGTCATGATGTTAACTGAAGGCCAATGCTTAGAGACATCCTCAAAGTAAAAATTTTTAACAAAATAAAAGTAAATTCTGCTAAATATAATTTTTAACATTTAGTTTTTGTTTTTTTTAAACAGACCTTTTTGGGGCGCCTGGGTGGCTCAGTTGGTTAAGTGGCTGCTTAGGCTCAGGTCATGATCCCAGGGTCCTCCGATGGAGCCCTGCATTGGGCTCCTTCCTGGGCAGAGCCTGCTTCTCCCTCTGCCTTTGCCTGCTTTCCCCCTGCTTGTGCTCTCTCTTACTGTCTGTCAAATAATGTCTTTTTAAAAAAATATTTTATTTATTTATTTGTCAGAGAAAGAGAATGAGAGAGCGAGCACAGGCAGACAGAGTGGCAGGCAGAGGCAGAGGGAGAAGCAGGCTCCCTGCTGAGCAAGGAGCCGGATGTCGGACTCGATCCCAGGACGCCGGGATCATGACCTGAGCCAAAGGCAGCTGCCCAACCAACTGAGCCACCCAGGCGTCCCCAAATAATGTCTTTTTTAAAAATAGGCCTCATTTATTTATTTTTTGTAAGTTCTACACCCAATTTGGGGCTTGAACTCAGAACCCTAAGATGAAGAGTTGTGTATGCTCTCCAGTCTGAGCCAGCCAGGCGCCCATGTTCGTATTAAAAAAATTTTTTTTAAGATTTTATCTATTTATGGGATGCTTGGGTGGCTCAGTTGGTTAAGCGGCTGCCTTCAGCTCAGGTCATGATCCCAGCATCCTGGGATCGAGTCCCACATCGGGCTCCTTGCTCGGCAGGGAGCCTGCTTCTCCCTCAGCCTCTGCCTGCCACTCTGCCTGTGCTCGCTCTCTCTCTCTTCCTCACTCTCTGACAAATAAATAAATTTAAAAAAAGATTTTATCTATTTATTTGACAGAGAGACAGCAAGAGAGGGAACAGAAGCAGGGCAAGTGGGAGAGGGAGAAACAGGCTTCCCGTAGAGGAGGGAGCCAGATGCGGGGCTCGATCCCAGGACCCTGGGATTATGACCTGAACTGAAGGCAGATGCCCAACAATTAGCCACCCAGGTGCCCCTTGTATTAAAAATTCTTGTTCCCCTTTTTACCTCACAGCATGGGTAGTAACATTCTTAAATCTGTTCTTTTATTTTGGTTTGTTCAAAAGGATTTCCAGGGAAGTGTGCAGACTGGAAGTGTTCAAGTATAATTTAAGAATTTATAAAACTGGGGGCACCTGAGTGGGTCAGTTCGTTATGTGTCTACCTTCGTCTCAGGTCATGATCCCAGGGTCCTGAGTTGGAGCCCCGCATAGGGCTCTGTGTTCCACAGGGAGCCTGCTTCTCCCCCTCCTGCTGTCTACTGCTCTGCCTATTGGTGTTCTCTCTCTCTGTCAAATAAATAAAATTCTATATAAAAAAAGAATTTATAAAACTGTTTCTTGGCCTGGAAATAAGAATTAACATTTTTCATTTAATTTTTTGTTTTTTAAAAAGATTTTATTAATTTATTTGAGAGGGAGACAGAGCAGAAGCAGGGGGAGGAGCAGAGGAAGAGGGACAAACAGACTCCCTGGGGAGTGGGGAGCCCTACATGGGACTCAATCCCAAGGCCTTGAGATCCTGACCTGAGCCCAAGTCAGACACTTAACAGACTGAGCCACCAGGCCCGTAAGTGACCTTTGAATCCCCCAGATTACTTGTGGGGTTTCATATTGAGCTGTCAGAGTGCCTTGCAATTTTCTTCTCTCTTTATATAAATATCAAGGTTGAGTAATTTTGCTGGATTCTTCAATGCGTTTGTGTCACTTAAAATATCCATGGTGGTCCAAAGCACCCCCAGGGGGAAGTGGAGGCCTGAGATAAAGCCCTGCCTTGAGCATGAAAAGGGAAGTAGTTGAAGGCCTACCTGGTCTTGGGGAGCCTCCCCCTGCCGGAGTCCTTCCTGCTCACACCCAGCATGGAAGGAGTGATTTATGCTGCGAGAAGTTACAGAGACGTGGGATTCTGGGGACGTTCATGGGAGGTGGGTGTGTTCTGGGGAAGGGGCTATGGGAACCTTTATGAGGCAGTGGCTGTTGTTCCCTTGGGCCTTTTCTAGATATAAATTGGAGTTTTGCATCCATAATGTCAGTGTGCCTCAGAGGGTAAATTGTTTCCATTGTGAAAGTCAAGTTCTGCGTTCTGGGTTAGGGTCAGTGAATGGGGAAGTCGGTTTGGCTCAGAACCTTGAGATGAATCCTGATGAGAGTTTCCTCACCTGGGAGAATGGAAGCCTGAGGGAGGGAGGGAGCGATTCCATTTCACCCTGGGGAGGGGAGGGTGTGCAGGGCTCCCAGGGTTCACGCCTGTGGCTGCTCAGGTGCCCCTGCCCTCCCTCACCAGGGACTGACCCACTCTGGGGGCTTCTGTCCCCACCGACTGAGTCTAGAATGTGGAAGCTTCTGAACGTGCCTTCCCTTCTGTCCTGGGGGAAGCGAGCTGCCCTCTCTGTGCTGAGTCCCTTGTTTGTTTCCTTGGATTCCTTTCCTGATTGTTGATTGAGAGATAAGGTAGAAAGCTAGAACACTAGGGAAACCAAGTAGAATTTGTGTGAGATAGGAGATGCATTCGTTTAAGTTCTCAGGTCATTTTTCATTTTTGGATCAGTTTTTGTTTGTAGGTATCCCTGGAGAACACTGACATTCAACAGGCTAAAACAATTCAGTTCCTTTTTTTTTTTTTAAATTTTGCTTGAGAGAGAGTATGTGCATGCACACACACACACACACACACACACACACACACAAGCAGGGGCAGGGACGGAGGGAGAAGGCAAAGCAGACTCCCCGCTGAGTAAGGAGCCCCTCCAGGGGCTTGATCCCAGGATCCCGAGACCTGAGACAAAGTTTGATGCTCAACTGACTGAGACCCTCAGGTGCCCCGGAATTCCTGTATTTATTGATGTGAGGAAAATTACCAAAGCTTATGTAAGTCTTTGAGAATCCAATGCATTTAAGGAGCTAAGCTCAAACCCCTGAAACATTAGAATATGCTACTTATTCCTGAAAATAGAAAATATCCCAAGTGGTGATAGAGGGGAAGGACAAATAACAATGCCCCGTGTTGTGTTAGAAAGAAACTTGAAGGGGGAAGGAAAAAAGAAAGAGACTTGAGAATTTTCATTTTGTATGGCTTACACATTTGTATCTGTTAGTGTTATAAGGAATTAAGTATTAGAATCGATTTTTTAAAAAGATTTTTTATTGATTTATTTGACGGATGGAGATCACAAGTAGGCAGAGAGGCAGGAAGAGAGAGGAAGGGAAGCAGGCTCCCTGCTGAGCAGAGAGCCCAGTGCGGGGCTCGATCCCAGGACCCTGAGATTGTGACTCCAGCGGAAGGCAGAGACCCAACCCGCTGAGCCACCCAGGTGCCCCTCCTTTTTTTTGTTCTTTTTTAAGATTTTATTTATTTAGAGAGAGAGATCAGGGGGAGGGGCAGAGAGAGAGAATCTCAAGCAGACTCCCTGCTGAGCGGGTAGCCCAACCCTGGGCTAGATCCCAGGACCCCTCAGCTCAAGGCCTGAGTGGAAACCATGAGTTGGGTTCCAACTGGGTTGGCAGTTTCAATAATTCCTTGACCTGTTGGAGCCCGAGTATGGGAATTGGGCCCCCCTCCACGGGGTCCTGGGTTGGTGTCTTGGCAGAAACCTACCTGTATTCAGAGTGAAGTTGTGAACGAGGCTGGGTTGCCCCAACATTAGATGGGCTGTTGAGGTGCAAGAGGATAATTATACTTTGTGAATGAGGTGACTGCATTGGACAGTCACTTCCTAAAGAGCAAGGGGTTTTTTTTGTTTGTTTGTTTGTTTTTTAAGATGTATTTGTTTATTTATTTGAGAGTGTGAGAGCAGAAGCTGGAGGGGCAGAGGAGAGACTCTCAAGCAGACTCCACACTGAGTACAGAGCCTGACACAGGGCGCCATCCCAGGACCCTGACCTAAGACCCTGACCTGAGCCAAAGTCACATGCTTAACCAACTGAACCCACCAGATGCCCCAAGAGCAGGTATTTTAAAGAAAGAGAAAGAAGAGATAGGGGAAGGCAGCCAGTAAGTGGTGGGCTGAGTCCACAGTCCTAATACTGGAGGGCTCACCAGGATCCCAAGTCCCTCTGTGATTGTTGTCTCCCTTGCCTCTACTGCAGCAAAGATCCTGAGCCTCCGGATTACTGGGGGACAGTCCCTACCAATGGGAGTAGTTCAAACTGATACAAGCCTGTAGTACTTACACTCTATAAAGCAACCACTTGTCACTGGGGGTGGCCTCTAATCCTAATGGCACTGAGGTGAGGCCCTCAGGAGGAAAGAATTCATGAATACCAGGGTAGAGGGGATAGCCTCCCACCCCCAAAAGTATACCCAGTGTCTTAATATAAAAAATGGGGGAAGGACAGTAGGGACGGAACACAGGAAAAGTGGTAATAAAACAAAGGTCCACAGTTTGACCCAAGGGGAAACTCACAAGTGACGCAAAGAATTTGCATAACAAAAGACCCATCTGCTGGGCTTTCATCTTCAACCACCAACACAGGTTGTGAATTAATATTAACATCATCTAGAATGCATGGATGCACAAATCTTTATAAACGAGGCTTTGGATTACAAGTAAACCTGGGAATCCCACTAAATTTAAGCAATTTAACTCATGATGGAAGAGGAATTGCTGAATAAAATATAGGGGAGAAATAAGTGTTATGTAAGTGTTGCTCTTGTGAATCATCAGAACCTTTTGCCTTGTTGAAATGTCTCCTAATCATATCACACATTGTCCTAGAGTATCATAGTGAGCAGAAACGCTCTGAATCCATGACTCTTAAAGTTACAAGTAAATTGTCTTCACTGCTCTTGCATTGGCTTGACAAGATGGTACCCCACTGATATAACTCCCTTCCCCCAATTAAATTAGTTAATAATGGCCCTTTGTAAAGTCAACAAGGCATTGAAGTATTGGAAACCATTGTGAGAAAGTTATTTAGGAAGAAGTGATTAGTCGCAGGCTTTTCCTTCAGATAGCTTTCTTTGGTCTGTTCTTAAGCCTGGAAAGAATGAATGATTCCTCACTCCAGAAAGTTGGAGTTCTGTCCTGGCAAAACAAAACCACCAGAAACCGGATCAAAGTCGACAGCCCAAGATGGCTGACAATAGGCCAGAGTTCACCACATTGTTTCTTCATTGTACTGCATGACCAGGCTAAAGTCTTTTTCCTAAGGGTCAGGAAACCTCTGACCATGAGGAAGGAAAGGTGTGTGACCCACATTCCTGGAAGAGAACACCCAGCTTTCAAGAAATCCCTGCCAAAGTAATGAATGTTCCGCCACCTTGTTAACAACTGTCATTAAAAGGTAGAAACCGGGGATGCCTGGGTGGCTCAGTTGGTTAAGCGGCGGCCTTCAGCTCAGGTCATGATCCCAGTGTCCTGGGATGGAGTCCCATGTCAGGCTCCTTGCTCGGCAGGGAGCCTGCTTCTCTCTCTGCCTCCGCCTACCACTCTGTCTGCCTGTGCTCTCTCTCTCTCTCTAACAAATAAATAAATTTAAAAAAAAAAAAAGGTAGAAACCGAAACACCAGTGGGCACTGCTCTCCTTGAGCTTACCTGCTGGGAATGTGCTTTTATTTTAAATAACTTTTCTGCTTGTAGTGCTCTTCAGCTCTGTTGTAACTGTCCTTGAATTCTTTCTCTTGACAAGACTACAACCACATCTTTCGGATGGGCTGGGTCTAAGCCTCAGGGCCCAAGGTCTCCCCAGTCTACCTGGCAACCTTCCCAGCTCCTGGTGGGATGTCAGATCCTGACTGCATCCAACCAGCAAGGGGTATACATCCTGTGTTTACAGATTTGGTCAAGTCTGTCCTGTTTGGTGCTTATTTTCACATACTCTTGGATGTATCTGGCCTTCATCTCTGAGGTGACACGAGACACCTTTACCTGGTTGCCCTTGGGGAGTCTCAGCGGCCTTGCCATCCACAGTCTCTGCAGTCAAGGTCTGAACTGCATCCACCTTGCTCCAAGGAACACAGGACCTTACAGTAATGACATCATTCTCTGAGGACATTTGCTTCATAGTCAGAACATACAAATAGTGGAAAAGGAGCTCTCAAAAAGTAGATGTGCCATTGACCCCCACATGCTGTAGGGCCCTAATCCCTTGGCTAAGTTTCTAAAAAATTTAAAAAAAAATTTTTTTTAAGATTTTATTTATTTATTTGACAGAGAGAAATCACAAGTAGGCAGCGAGGTAGGCAGAGAGAGAGGGGGAAGCAGGCTCCCTGCCAAGCAGAGAGCCCAATGCAGGACTCGACCCCAGGACCCTGAGATCATGACCTGAGCCGAAGGCAGAGGCTTAACCCACTGAGCCACCCAAGCTCCCCTGAAATTTTTTTTTTTTTTATATCAGACAGCTGCTGCTTCCCTGACCCTATGAAGAAGTAGGTGTAATCCCTTCCAGCACCCGGAACATCTATTAGGAACTTCGGTGCTTGGGAGGCAACATATTCTGTGTTAACAAACTTTGCTTGGGCCCATTTACACTGTTCATTGCAAATTGGCCCTTCTTGAGGTCACCCCTGTCACAGAAGGCTCTAGAATGTGTTTGCATTGCCATACAATAGGCGCTGGTGTTAACTGCCCTCTAGGTCTCCTTCAGTACAGAGGCCTCAGGATTTCCTCTCCCCCTCCCCGTTTGTGCTCACTCTCTCTGTCAAGTGAAATCTTAAAAAAAAAAAAAAAAAATTTTGCATATAGTGCTTACAGAGCCTCTTTTTTAAAATTCTTTTTAAAAAAAACATTTTATTTGTTCATTTGACAGAGAGAGATCACAAGTAGACAGAGAGGCAGGCAGAGAGAGAAGGGGAAGCAGGTTCCCCGCCAGAGCAGAGAGCCTGATGAGGGCTCGATCCCAGGACCCCAGGATCATGACCTGAGCCGAAGGCAGACACTTACCTGAGCCACCCGGTGCCCCTGTGTGCAGCATTTTAAACATGTCAAATCACAGTACAGTGTGAGGAACTCTGCTGGCATACTGCAAAGTGACCAGCTTAAAAATTGTTTAAAAGCAGTCATTTAGAGTCTTGAATTGCTTGTAAATGTAAGGGATTCTATGAAAATACTACAAAAAAGGTATGAATCTGTGGTATTTCAACCATGACTGCTCCCTCCCTCCACCGTCTCCCCTCACACTCCACTCCAGAGTAGTGCATCCCCGAAATACAATGTTTTCTGTTCCAGCTTCCTTTTGGAGGGCTTCCCCCCACCCAGGAATAAGAGGATTTCACCGTTTCTCAGCCTAGTTCCAGCTGCCCATCGCGCGAGTCTGTATTGCATGTGAGTCTGCTTGAGAAGTGGGAGCATGCTCTTTGCACCCAGCCCTGTCCATGTGACATGGGCTCTAGTAGGGGGCATGGCCTACTAACACTGTGACCCTGATCACCCTCGCCTCAGCTCCCAAGTTGGTGGTTCCCTGTCACCAGGAAACAAAAGCAGAGAGAACATCGAGCTGCTGTCCCTGCCCTCCCCTGAGTAGTCAGTTCCTAGAAAGAGAATGTCACTCAGAAGCTTTCCATTGTCCCTCCGCATGCTCCAGATCCCTAAGTAGAGAAGTTAATGCCTGACGGTAAGGAGAAAGCAAGCTCTAAAACTGACAGCTGGTAATCTCTTGGCAAAGATTTAACTTTGGTTACTACAGATTACGAGAGGCGCAAGCCAAAGATGGGGGATAGACATGAAAGACAACTGGCAGGAGATCTGTGGGTTTAATGAAGATGCAGCCTGGTCTCGAGGCCAGCTCATCCATGGGACAGAACCAGGGAATAAGACTGCTAAGTGGCGACTGCTAAGGCTCAGAGCAAACATCAAACACTCGGGGGAGGAGTGGAGGGGTGCCTGGATGGCTAGGTGGGTTAAGCCTCTGCCTTCAGCTCGGGTCATGGTCTCAGGTTCCTAGGATCGAGCCCCGCATCAGGCTCTCTGCTTGATGGAGCGTTTGCTTTCCTCTCTCTCTCTGCCTGCTTGTGATCTCTCTCTCTCTCCCTGTCAAATAAGTAAACAGGGGCGCCTGGGTGGCTCAGTGGTTAAGCCTTCAGCTCGGGTCATGATCTTGGGATCCTCGGATCGAGCCCCGCATCGGGCTCTCTGCTCAGCAAGGAGCCTGCTTCCCCGCCCCCCCCCACCTGCCTCTCTGCCTACTTGTGATCTCTCTGTGTCAAATGAATAAATTTTTAAAAATCTTAAATAACTAAAATCTTTAAAAACAACAACAAAAAACATCAAACACTCGGGACGCCTGGGTGGCTCAGTTGGTTAAGCCACTGCCTTTGGCTCAGGTCATGATCCCAGGGTCCTGGGATCGAGTCCTTCAACGGGGAGCCTGCTTCTCTCTCTGCCACTCTGCCTGCTTGTGCTCTCTCGCTCATAAATAAGTAAAATCTTAAAAAAAAAAAACCCACATCAAATGCTACCCTCAGATAGTATTACTATGAAGGATCCACAGTATGTTTGGAATCCTCTGTAGGGAAAATTTGTCCCAGGATTTTGTTGAAAACAGTAGACCCATTCGTCTGCAATTAGTCCATCTTACCAACTCAGTGTGGTCCAAGAAAGAGAAGAGGTTTCCTGGCAATACCAATGTTGCAGATGATGGTGGGTATAATCAAAGCTGTTTACCCCTTCTCTGCCGGAGAGCAACATCGGAGACCTGACCCTGTCTGGCAGAAAAAGACAATCCAAGAAGTCATTAAACGACAAAAGACCAATAACACAGGGCGCCTGGGTGGCTCAGTTGGTTAAGTGAGTGCCTTTGGCTCAGGTTATGATCCGAGTCCCAGGATCGAGTCCCACATTGGGAGTCTGCTTCTCCAGCTGACCTCTCTCCTCTCATGCTCTCTCTCTCAAATAAATAAATAAAATCTTAAAAAAAACCACAACAACACACAGCCAGAGTGCTGCTGTTTAAAAAAAGGGGGGGGTGCCTGGGTGGCTCAGTGGGTTAAAGCCTCTGCCTTCGGCTCAGGTCATGATCCCAGGGTCCTGGGATCGAGCCCCACATCGGCGGGGGGCGGGGCTGACACCATCAGTCCATGAAGGAACACGTTGCTGTCTGTTGGATGGTGTGAGGAGTTAAGTGTAACTGATTGGTAATCATAATTGTTTGGAATGTTTGGTTATTAAATAAAGTCAGATATACAACCCCAGCCCATTAATAGAATCCAAATACTCTTTCCTTATTCCCCGAATGCTTTCCTCTACAAAGCCTTGCTCCTTGCTTTGTAGTTCTCTGGACTATTTATTTTTACTTTTTTAAAGATTTTATTTATCTACTTGACAGAGAGAGACATAGCGAGAGAGGGAACACAAGCAGGGGGAGTGGGAGAGGGAGAAGCAGGCTTCCCACAGAGGCAGGGAGCCTGATGAGGGGCTCCATCCCAGGACCCTGGGATCATGACCTGAGCCGAAGGCAGATGCTTAACAACTGGGCCACCCAGGCGCCCCTGGACTATTTATTTAAGATTTATTTATTAATTTGTCAGAGAGAGGGAGAGAGAAAGAGAGAGAGAGACCAAGTGAGCACAAGCAGAGGGAACGGTAGGCAGAGGAAGAAGCAGGCTCCCTGATGAGCAGGAAGCCCAATGCGGACTCCATCTCAGGACTCTGGGATTGTGACCTGAGCTGAAAGCAGATGCTTAACCACCTGAGCCACCCAGGCGTCCAGTTCTCTGGACTCTTTAGAGTGGAGACTGTGCACTTCATGAACCGTAATAAAATTAGCCTAGAGCAACTAGATTATTCTTTTTTTTAAGATTTTATTTATTTATTTGACAGAGATCACAAGTAGGCAGAGAGGCAGGCAGAGAGAGAGGGGAGGAAGCAGGCTCCCTGCTGAGCAGAGAGCCCGATGCGGGACTTGATCCCAGGACCCTGAGATCATGACCTGAGCCGAAGCCAGCGGCTTAACCCACTGAGCCACCTAGGCGCCCGTAACTAGATTATTCTTGTTCATTGTTTTAACTTATTTAAATGAGTCAGCGGAGGCCTGCATCTTTGGATACAAAAGGACAAAGACAGGACCAGGATTCAAAGTAGGCCTTTCTTGCTGAGGGACTGTGTCTGAATGTTAACTTTTTTGAGTGTCCCTTGTCTACCAGGCACTCTAAACTCAAAACCTGCATAATAAGCACAAAATTAATCAAGGCATGCCAGGTTCTGGATATAGAGACATAAAAAAAGTTCTTAGAGTTCTGGTACTTTTTTAAAATTAACATATAATGTATTATTAGCCCCAGGGGTACAGGTCTGTGAATTGCCAGGTTTACACACTTCACAGCACTCACCATAGCACATACCCTCCCCAATATCCATAACCCACCACCCTCTCCCTACCCCACCCCCCCAGCCCCCCTCAGTCATTTTGTTGTGTGAGATTAAGAGTCTCTTATGGTTTGTCTCCCTCTCGATACCATCTTGTTTCATTTATTCTTTTTTTTAAGATTTTATTTATTTATTTGACAGAGAGATATCACAAGTAGGCAGAGAGGCAGACAGAGAGAGAGGAGGAACAGGCTCCCTGCTGAGCAGAGAGCCCGATGCAGGATTCGATCCCAGGACCCTGGGATCATGACCTGAGCCGAAGGCAGAGGCTTAACCCACTGAGCCACCCAGGCGCCCCTGTTTCATTTATTCTTTTCCTACTCTCCAGAGTCCTGGTACTTTTAATTTTATGGGGAAAGAGACATTTTTAAATAAATGATAAGGCTTGGTTTATTTGCCAGAAATATGAGCTTTGAAAGTGAGTTCATGATGGCATGTGAGGTAACGGGAGCCAGGGGTGTGTTTTCTGTCTTCTCTGAGAGGGTGGTGGCCTCAGTCATTAAGGATGGCGTCATGAGGCATTTCTGTTCCCAACACCTATTAACATCTTAAATTCACGCTGTCTCAGGAATGGCTCAGGTGTGAGTGTCAGTAGCATGATACGGACAGTCCTGCCTTTGTGGGGGCAAGAGTCATGATTCCTATAAAAATAAAGGTATTCTCAAAGCACATTAGGATGAGGGATAGAACAAAAACCAAAAGAGAAATAAGAATCATCAGGAATATGGAGGAATGGGAACCCCTGTGCACTGAGGGTGGGAATGCAAAATGGCGCACCAGGAGGAAAAAAGATACAGTGGGTTTTGTTTTTGTTTTTGTTTTTGTTTTTAATTAAAATCAGAATAACCATACAATGCCAAAATTTCATTTCTGGATGTAGACTCATAATAGTTGGAAGCAGAGTCTCAAAGAGATAGAAACCCATGTTCAGGGACGCCTGGGTGGCTCAGTTGGTTAAATGGCTGCCTTTGGCTCAGGTCATGATCCCAGCGTCCTGGGATCGAGTCCCGCATCGGGCTCCTTGCTCGGCAGGGAGCCTGCTTCTCCCTCTGCCTCTGCCTGCCACTCTGTCTGCCTGTGCTCGCTCGCTCTCTCTCCCTCTCTCTCTGACAAATAAATAAATTAAAGAAAAAAGTTTAAAAAAGAAACCTATGTTCACATCATTCCTCAGACTGGCCAATGGAAGTGACCCAAAGCATACCAACTAAAGAACGCCAGAGCAAAGGGTAGTGCGTACGTACAATGGAATAGTATTCAACCTTAAAAAAGTAGGACATTCTGACCTATGCTACATGTTCAAAAATTGTGGTGCTAATAGGCTGTTTTGATCAATATACTGAAAACCATTGAGCTGTACACGTTGTACACATTTCAAAATCTCTAGGCACACACTGAAAGCTGAATTTCCCGCTGGTTTAAAACGTGTAACTGGGAGTTTTAATGAACTCATCACACAGGTTATGGTTGGAGGAGTAGAGTCCCCGCAGCGAGACTCAGGCTGCGGGGTTCTAACCCTAACAGAACCAAGTGCTTGGGAGGTCACGAATCCTTTAGCTGAAGTACTTGGAGTCTGCACGTGGAGAAGGGATGGGCGGAGTCTGGTCACTGCCCACAGGTGAAGATCAATACGGAGCCAGTCTTTATTGTGTCCAGTGAGGTCATTGCTTTCTTAAGATTTTATTTATTTATTTGAGAGGGAGAGAGAGAGAGAGAGCACCAGCAGTGGGGATGGGGTGGGACAGAGGGAGAGGGAGAAGCAGACTCCCCGCTGAGCAGGGAGCCCAGGGCAGGGCCTCCATTCCCGGACCCTGGGATCCTGACCTGAGCTGGGCAGACGCTTAACCAACTGAGCCGCCCAGGCGCAGCGGGGGTGAAGTAATTTTTAAGGGTGTTTGTAAAAAAGGGTCATATTTACCTAAGAGTGGCTTTGCAGCCTCCTGCCAACCCCCTAGTTCCCGTCTGGCCTGGCCTGGTCTAGCCTGGTCGGGGACCCTCTTGCTCTGAACAAGGGCGTCGCTCCCCTGGAACGGACTCTGGAACTCCCTGCGCACACCTGCGTCCCCACGTCTAGAAGGAGCTGCAGGAAGACGCCACTGTCCCTCCAGGTCCTGGACCAAGTGTTGTCTAAAAGCCAACGTCCAGGGCGCCTGGGTGGCTCAGTGGGTTAAAGCCTCTGCCTTCAGCACAGGTCATGCTCTCAGGGTCCTGGGATCGAGCTCCGCATCGGGCTCTCTGCTCAGCAGGGAGTCTCCTTCCTCCTCTCTCTCTGCCTGCCTCTCTGCCTACTTGTGATCTCTCTCTGTCAAATAAATAAATTAAAATCTTAAAAAAAATAAAAATAAAAAAATAAAAGCCAATGTCCAAGGAGGGGGCGGGTTCCCCACCCCCAGCAGAGAGACCCCTGTGCCTGGGAGATCTGGACCTCCTGCGCGGTTGTCACTCAGGAGCGGAGGGGCGGGTCCTTGCGAGCTGTCCAATCAGAGGCGCCGCCGGGGCAGGTGGGTGTGGCGACGCTCCGCAGCCACGTGGACATTTGTGATGTTGCTCCAGGTGAAGTCTCACCTGCGCTTAAAGGTGCCAGGTGGTTCTGCTGACGCGTCTATAGCACGGAGACCTGCACTGGGTGCGCGA
>PISX010031429.1:0-17367 GCA_004024625.1 Mellivora capensis
GTTCATTACAGGTTTATCTTTGGAAACAAGGATGTTCTTACACGGGCATTAGAAGGTTAAATGTGCTCTTTCGGTCTGCTCTATCTTACTGTTTCATTTTTTTTTCATCTTGAGTTCTTCTTTTCCTCAAATATTGTTTAGAATTCTCAATGTATTGTTTTTGGTCTTGTTTTCTAACTGTATTGAACTATGCTCATCATGATCTGAGTACGCCAGTTTTCTAAAATGTAGTGTTACTTGTCTGTTTGATTTACCAATATCTAGAAAGTTGTTTTAAAATCTGTTGCTACAAAGCTGGGTTTATTAATTCTGCTTAAGTTTCTGTCACTATTTTTTATACTATTTTAAAGAAAGATTTTATATATTTATTTGACAGAGAGAGAGAGAGGAAAGAAGAGAGTGAGAGAGCACAAGCAGAGGGAGCATTAGAGGGAGAGGGAGAAGCAGTGTCCCCGCCGAGCAGGAAGGTCTATGTGGGGCTCTATCCCAGGACCCTGGAATCATTGACCTGAGCCAAAGGCAGACACTTAACTGACTGAGCCACCCAGGCACCTCATGTTTTCTACTTTTTAAAAGTATATTAGGCATGCATTATTTAGAACTTTTTCATCTCCCTGATGAATTGACTCTTTTATCATTATGCTTATCTTAATAAATATTATCTTTAATGATATATTTTACCTTAAAAGTATTTTTCCTGATATATAATTATACTAGCCTAATTTTGGTTATTATTTGTTTGTTACAATCTTCCATTCTTATATTTTCAGCTTTTCTGTGTCCTTAAGCTTCAGTCTGTCTCATAAAAGTACAGCTCAATTTGCTATTTTTATTCAGTCTATTCCAACCGTTTTTGTAATTTAACTGTAGAGAATAACATATTAATTGTGTGACACTGATACTTGGGTTTATTTTTATCATCTTTTTTATACCTTAAATTTGACATATATCTTCAGGATTTATTTAACTTTTGTAAACTTCTTTTTTGGCTTTCTTTTTCACTAATTGAGTAGTCATTTGTTTTTAAGCCTTCTTTATTGAGGTATAATTGACATGCAAAGCACTGCCTATGTCCAATGTGTAAAATTTGATGAGTTTGGACATAAGCAAATACTTGTGATACCATCACCACAGTCTAAGTAATTGGAATATCTAGCACCTCCCAGAGTTTCTTTGTGCCCCTTTGGGGACTCCTGTTTTTTGTTTTCAGTAAGAACATTTAACATTAATTCTACCCTCTTAACAGATTTTGAAGTGCACAATAACATGTTGTTAACTTAGGCAATATATTGTACAATAGATCCCCACAATTTATTCATCTAGTATAGCTGAAGAACAGTAGTTTGGATATTATTTTAAAACTATTTTAAGGAATACCTGGGTGGCTCAGTCAGTTCAGCGTCAGCCTTGGGCTCAGATCATGATCCCAGGTTCCTGGGATGCAGTCCCACATCAGGCTCTCTGCTCAGCAGGGAGCTGCTTCTCCCTCTGCCTGCCATTCCCCCTGCTTGCATGCATTCTCTCTATCTGACAAATAAATATTTTAATATGCCTTCTTAATCAAATTAGGCCAAAACTGAATCCCTGTGCCTTTGCTGTTACTGCAAACAATATAAAAACTTAGACATGTTTTAGTTCTTACCTTCACTACCCTCATTTCTCGTTTCTTCCCCTATTGAAGCTATGCCTTATTTTTTTAATAACCCTTAAACACTTCTATACTTCTATACTAACTTTTAAAATTTATTTACATGGCAGCAATATTATAGCTTTCATTCTTTTTATATGTTAGGATTTCTATCTGAAATGAGGTTTTTTTTTGTTGTTTTATTTTTAATTTTTATTTTTTTCCCCATGGAAATAGATCCTTTAGATAATCTTCTAGTGAGGTAAACTCTTGCAATTAAAAAAACTGAATACTTTTATTTTGTTCTTATAATTAAAGTTATTTTTGTCTCAGTACCTCGAAGATAGTATTTCATCAGCTTCTGGCTTCCAGTGAATGCTGTTGATACTTCAGCTACAGGCTAATTGCCATTCCTTTGTAGGTGGCCTCTCTTCCTTCTCTGCCTTCTCTAAAAATGTTATCTTTGTTCTTATGTTTTACAAATGACTAATAGACATGTATATATACACACATATGTATGACTATATACTTACATATATACGGGAATGTCTTTTTATTTATTTTGCTTGGGTTTTATCATGGGTTTTGTAGACTTAAAGTTTGTTGCCTTTCAGCAACTCTAAAACTTCTATTTATTTATCCAATTATCCAATTGGATATCCAATATCCAATTGTCACTTGGAATATTAACTCTTCCCAATTTCTCTGTTCTTTTGAATTCTGATCACTTCCTACTTTATTGGTTTTTTTAAAAGATTTTATTTATTTATTTGACAGACAGAGATCACAAGCAGGCAGAGAGGCAGGCAGAGAGAGAGAGGGGGAAGCAGGCTCACCGCTGAGCAGAGAGCCTGACGCAGGGCTCGATCCCAGGACCCTGAGATCATGACGTGAGACGAAGGCAGAGGATTTAACCCACTGAGCCACCCAGGTGCCCCTTCCTACTCTATTCTTCATGCCTCCTGATCCCTGCCTTTTAAAAAATATTTTCCATTTCTTGGTCTCTCTGAAATATTTTATTTTTCAGATCTTTTCTCCAGATCCACTACTGTGGATGAATAGTCCTTTGTATCTCCAGATTGATGTTGGGGTTTCCTAATATGTTTTTACTTTCTACTGGCCCTAGTTTTTATATCCATTCTTTTATGCCCTGCATAGCTATTCTAACAGAATCCTAAAGTCAACAAGGTTCATCTGAAGGTGAAATTCATTGACCTCTTAGGAGTCTTTGTTACTTCTTCCTCTTTCTCCTCTTCATCCCCTCCTTCTCTTCTTCTTTTTCTTTTGTATGTGTGTGTGTTTGTGTCATGGCAAATTATACATATTCTGCACTTTACCACAGCAATGGCAGACAGTTTAAAAATGGGTTTAAAATATATTTTATCCAGAATATTTAGTTGTACAACTATTTAGAGTGACCAGTCCATCAAAGGACAAGAAATGAAAGTAATCTAGAGGTTTTATTCCCAACACCTACTAATATTGTGTCTTTCACAAATTTTGCATTCTGTAAATTTGTGGGGGCACGGGGTGGCTGAGGAAGGGCAGGGTGTTCTAGGTCCGTCCACCTTTATTATACTTCTACATTAGACTTTAGAAAAGTGCTGTGCTGGGGGACAAATTTAAAAATGCCCCAGCCACTAGGAGGTACCTAATATAGTATATACTGCCTTATTGAACTGAATTGGGTTGAGCAATTACTTTTCTAATATGTCTTGTGCAGGCTTCCTAGAAAATAGAATTTGTGAAAATGACCCACAGGCCTGTACTGACAATCAATCTTGGAGCCCTCTCTGAATCCTCAATTTGTCGAATTGTCCAATTTGCTAATTTTTTTTTCTAAACCAGTAACCTAAAGCGTGAAAATGTCTAAAATGTAGAAATGATATATACTAATGTTTCTAAAGTTGCCCTGTCTTTAAAATGATACAAAAGCAGTTTCATCTTACAGGTGAATGCAGGTTTGGTGTGTGACCGGAGGAAAGAATAAGAAGAGTGTACTTTAAACACCCAGGATGGAGAACACAAAGCCAGTATTACACTGAAGTTCTTAAAAATCTCCAGGCTGTTTTCACATTCCGCAAAGGACAGAATCCTTTGAAAGGAGGAGGCAAAAGGAAGGAGAAAGAGACATAGTGCCTGCTGCCTGACTTCCTAGCTAGGATCAAGTGTTGCTTTTAAATTTATGAGATCAGAACATCAAAAGATAGCAGCTAAATATATTCAGGTAGAGTAGAAATTTTGAAATATTTTTCCCCTCAAGAAATGAGTGCATGTGTTTTACAAGCTATTTCTTAGGATTTAATTTATGTAGGGACCCATTTATTTAGGAAGGAATTAATAAGCAGGATTCCAAGAAAGAGTATCAATGGGATCAGCTCTCTGGCGCTGCGGGTCACTGATTACCTGCCCCATCCTCCTATTAGAGCATGCACAGAAGACCTCTCAAAGGGTCCCCCACTGGAAGCAAGGCCAGGATGAGGCCCCCAACAGCACCATGGAGGGAGGCTTCCCTTTTACCCTCTGCAGGGCACTTACTTGAAAGATTTAGAATCTGTGGGCTGCTGAACCCTGGGACAGAGGTTGGGTTATCCAACAGAGCCTATAAAATGTTCAGAATGTAGACATCAGTGGGAAAGCTCTGAACAATTTCTCATACAGGAAGTAGGTAAATACACAGTGGGTTTTTGTACAGAAAATATAGAACAGATAAATGAATGTATAGAATGACAGGTATTACTGTGGTCAAATCTCAAAATGTTAACTGGAAACAACAAGCAACCGAAACGAGCCAGTTCCAAATAGCTGATACAGTTTATGTAAAGATTATAAAAAATTTATAATAGTTTATATTGTTTATCATTATATTCTGGCAAAAACATGTTTGTGGATGGTTCATACCATCTTGAAGGTAATGGTTACCCTTAGGAAGAAAGGGAGAAGGGAAGGGAATATTGGTTTTTCCTTACTCATAATGTTTTATATCTTATTTTTTGAAAAGTCAGCTGAGACAAACATGAAATATAGCAGCATATGTTTTATCTTGGTAATGATTATAATAGATGCCTATGATTTTTTTTGCTTTTCTGTGTTTGAGATAATTTATTAAACTTTCAAAAGCAATAACACAATTTTAAAGACAGTCTCTTCTATTAGAACTTTCTGTGATCTTAGATATGCTCTGTATTTGCCCAGTCTAATATGATAGCCACTAGCCACATGTGGCCACTGAGTATTTAAAATGTGACTGGTGCAACCACAGGACTCAATTTTTCATTTCATTTCATTTTAAGTAATTTAATTTAATTTAATTCATTTTAAATTTTAATTCATTTTAATAGCTATTGTATTAGACAGCACAAGCCTAGATTATCAACTCCTTCGGAATACCAAATTTGTTAGTCTTCACAAACTGTAATGCCAGTGCTTAGAATCAGTCTTAGCGCTATTAGGTCTCCGTACGTAGTTTCTGAACTAATAAGTTAATGAATCCCAGTGCAGACATTCCACTTTCCTCCTGTGTTCTGCTTGCCATACATATGGTATCAAAAATTTACCAAGCCTAGAATTATTTTTGTTATTGGCTTATAAAATCAGTATTTTCTAGTAACCATCCTTCTCCTACCTATACTAACAATTTCTCGTGTATACTATAGACTATATTGTACATTTTGCATTACTTTAACTTTGTTTTGTGACTCCTATTGTGTTACGTCCTCTGTATTAGATATTCTGTCAATGTACAAGGGAAGGCCAACATAACACCAACTATCTTAATGGCACGTTTTTAGAAATTTGTAAATTATTCTGAGTACTTCTAAAACCTGAGCAGTAATAATAAAACAAAAAAATGCTTACCAGAGAGAAGGCATACCATGGACCAGAGAAATTGCTGATCTAATGTGAAAGAAAACAAATAATTTGGGAAGAAACAATTTTGAAAATAATTTTTTTTTAATTTATTTATTTGTCAGAGAGAGAGGGAGTGAGAGACAGCGAGCATAGGCAGACAGAGTGGCAGGCAGAGGCAGAGGGAGAAGCAGGCTCCCTGGTGAGCAATGAGCCCAATGTGGGACTCGATCCCAGGACATTGGGATCATGACCTGAGCCGAAGGCAGCCGCTTAACCAACTGAGCCACCCAGGCGTCCCAACAATTTGAAAATAATTTTAAAACACCACTTCAGTATCAAAAGTAGGTCTAATGTTTGACCAAGGACCAAAGAAAAGATGAGGATAAAAAATTACATGACCAGAATGGTATTTTTGCTCTAACCCTTCCATACTAGTTCCTCTCAAAAATACTACAAAAGATCGGGGTGCTTTCTGTGATACATAAACTATACCTCATAAAAACTGACAGAAAAAATACTGTGGGGGAGCCTGGGTGGCTCAGTCAGTTGAGCATCCAACTCTTGGTTTCGGCTCAGGTCATGATCTCAGGGTCCTCCCCTTCTCATACACATACTCTCTCTCGCAAATAAATAATCTTTTTAAAAAATACGAAAAAAGTGCATGTTAGAAGATTGACTCAAGCCTGAAAAGTCTAACATAGAAAAACATAGATGAAAGGGAAGGAAAAAAATAGGCAATAACATATCCATGACAGAATTTCCTTCGATTCTCTACCCAAAGAGGAAAAATAAGTGAGAAAAAGAAAGCTGTTTGTCTCAAAAAAGTGAGTCAGAAAACTGAAGAGACAGAAAATTACCTTCCACCTTGTCTTCTCGTATGAAGAAAGTGAGTAGAGGATAAAGAGAAAGGCCCCTATTTATGGGAAAATGATTTGAGGACCAGTGGACATACAGCCAAACTTAAGCTATGTCTAGATCAATAAGGAAGTAGTAAAATACCATTATTTATTGATCCACGGGGCCTGTTGCCCAGGTGAGGTAAAATGGGCCTCAAGAGCAGAAGAATCAAGAGGAAGAACATCAGTGAAATGGCGCTGATCCTCACTGATGCGATGAGCTATGGGGAAATGATTTGAAACACGTTTCATAGGATCTTTTGTTGTGCAGGGCAAGCAGAATGAATAAAGGAGTAAATAAAAGTTAAATGTCTGATGCCATGACTCTCCAAAGCCAATATCAATCAGAGGAGAAAACTTCCCTTACAGTTTTAAGACATTGTTTAGCTTTTCCTGAAAACATTCTCCAAGGGTCTGTGTATCTTTTTTTTTTTTTGAGATTAATTAATTTATTTGAGAGAGAGAGAGCATGCGTGCACAAGTTGGGGGAGGAGCAGAGGAAGAGAATCCCCAAGTAGACTCTGCCCAGCATAGAGCCCACTGTGGGGCTTGATCCCAAAACCGATGAGATCACGACCTGATCCAAAACTAAGTAAACTGGACCACCCTGGAGCCCCCAAAGTTCTGTGTATCTTTAAATGACAGTGTGACAGAACAAGATGGGAATAAAAGAGTCAACTTAAGTAACTCTAAGCAGTACATGTTTGATGAAAGTTGGAGCACAACAGCAGATGTCATCAGAGGGAAGTGCCACAAACACCTATGACTAACTCAGCCCATGAAGCAGAATTCCAAACTGAAATACAGAATTTCTTGGACCAGGTCATTCCACAGCCCTATTTTGGAAAATCCATTCAAGAGTCCACCAGTACAGATGTCATGACTTTCATGTGGGAAGGAGCCCGGATGTGGAAGAGCATTTCTTGTAGCTATTGTTAGTTTATTAAGAAGGAAAATGTGACTTATAAAATAACTACTTACAGCTTAGTCATGGAAATTGAGAACTGATTATGTTCAGACTATTTATACCTTAAATGGCATGGAAGTAGAAAGCATTTGAGAAAGGAGAAACTAAGCTTTGGTCCAAATTTCTCAACATTTTGTTTAAAAACAAGTTAATATCATTTTGACTATTTTATTGATCCAGCAGAATTGACTAGTTTATTGTGTTTATTGTGCTCCTAATATGTTTCAAAACATTGTGGTGAATGTAATGCAAAAAAAAAAAAAAAGCAAATAAGAATGAAAGTAGTCGCATATAACACTGGGTGTTATACACAACTAATGAATCATTGAACACTACATCAAAAAACCAATGATATACTCTAGGTTGGCTAACTGAACATAACCCCCCAAAAAGTGTAAAAATAGTTAATACGAATTTCCACCATGTGCCAGTCATTGTGTGGGGGTTTACATAAATTATTCCATTTAATCCTCACCACCCTCTGAAGAAGAGAGACTATTTATCCACTTTTTTTTTTTTTTTCAGAAGGAAAAAGCAGGTAAAGGGAGATTGTTCACATAAAAGCTTATGGATAAATCTTAACTCCAGTGGATCCCACAGATGCCCTTTCCATTTGTCCACACTGCTCTCCAGAAAATGAGATTTGAATAAGACCATTTTGCTCAGAAGTCTGCAATCTATTTGGGGTGTGTGTGTGTGTGTGTGTGTAAAAGTATGGCCCATATTGTATGAGAAGAATAGACAAGAGATATAAGAGTTCAGGGAATTCTTACTAGCTAATGGCTTTTTTTTTTAAGATTTTATTTATTTATTTGTCAGTGAGAGAGAGAGAGAGAGAGAGCGAGCACAGGCAGACAGAGGTAGAGGGAGAAGCAGGCTCCCGATGTGGGACTTGATTCCAGGACGCTGGGATCATGACCTGAGCCGAAGGCAGCCGCTTAACCAACTGAGCCACCCAGGCATCCCACTAATGGCTTTTTAAAACGAGAAGAAAAAGAATACGGAGTTGAAAAATGAACATAGGCCATGAACAATTAGTTTCAAAAGTCAGGAAAATGGATAATAATAATAATATGCATAATATTAGAGGCAACCTATTAAAAAACAAAATATTTACTGCTGATGTCATTGTCTTTAGCTCTTGAATTACTAAGCTCAACAACATGTTTGGACTAAAGTTGGTAAGTAGGGAGAAAAACAGGCATTCATTCCTCTCCATAGAAGCAGGAAAAGCACTTGACAAAATAAGCATCCATGCTTGATAAAAACCCTCAACAAAGTAGGTATAGATGGAACATACCTCAACATCATAAAGGCCACATATGAAAAACCGCAGCTAATATCATTCTCAATGGGGGAAAAATTGAGAGCTTTTCCTCTACGTTCAGGAAGAAGACACGGATATCCACTCTTACCATTACTATGTAACATAGAACTAGAAGTCTTAGCCTCAGCAATCAGACAACAAAAAGAAATAAAAGGTATCCAGATTGGCAAAGAAGAAGTCAAACTTTTGATCTTTACAGAAGACATGATTCTCTACGTAGAAAATCCAAAAACTCCACAAAAAAAATGCGTAGAACTAATAAAAGAATTCATCAGAGCCTTAGGATATAAAGTCAACATACACAAAAGTCTGTTGAATTTTATATACCAGTAATGAAGCAGCAGAAAAATAAATCAAGGAATTGATCCCATTTGCAATCGCACCAAAAATGATAAGATACCTAGGAATAAACCTAAACAAAGAGGTAAAGGATCTGCACTCTGAAAACTATAGCGCTCTTATGAAAGAAATGGAAGAAGACCCAAAGAAATGGAAAAACATTGTATGGTCATGAATTGGAAAAACAAACATTGTCAAAATGTCTATACTACCCAAAGCAATCTACACATTTAATGCAATCCCTATCAAAATCCCACCATTTTTCACAGAGCTAGAACAAACAATCTTAAAATTTGTATGGAACCACAGAAAATACTCCAAATAGCCAAAGCAACCCTGAAAAAGGAAAACAAATCTGGAGGCATCACAATTCTGGAATTCAAGCTAAGGATACTGTATATAGTATATATACATATATATACAATATATATCCTTAGCTTGAATATATACTATATACTATATATATAGTATATAGTATATACTATGTATATAGTATAGTATATATAGTAGTATATACTACTATATATATATGTGATATGTGATATAGATATATAAATATACCAGCTTAGTCATGAAAATTGAGAATTGATTGTGTTCGGACTATTTATACCTTAAATGGCATGGAAGTGGAAAGCATTTGAAAAAGGAGAAACTATGCTTTGGTCCAAATTTTTATATATTTATAACTAATATATATATATATATATATTGGAATATTACTGAGCCATAAAAAAAGAATGAACTCTTGCTATTTGCAACAATGTGGATAGAGTGATAGTGTATTATGCTAAGTAAGCTGGTCAGATAAATACCAGATAAATAAAAGATAAATACCACATGATACCACTCATATGTGGAATTTAGGAAACAAAACAGATAAACATATGGGAGGGCACTTGTGGTGAGCACTGGGTGTTGTATGTAAGTGATAAACTACTGAATTCTACTGCTGAAACCAATATTGCTCTATATATTCACTAAGTAGAATTTAAATAAAAAGTTGAAAAAGAAAATAAAAAGAGAAAAAGGTATTCATACTGCACTGAGGGGAGTGTAAGTTGCAGTAGTCTCCTGGGGATGGACATGATGTCACTTGTCACATTTAGTGATACTATTTAAATTCTTATCCCCTTTTTCCAAGTAATGTCACTTAAGTTTATTTATGATATATATAGTAGACATACATACAGTCAAATAGGAAATAATAAGTATACATATAAAGTCTCATCTATAAAGATATCTATCATAGAATTGTTTTCACAGTAAAAAATTGGGAACAAATGTCCAACAAAATATGAAAATCTTAATTAAATATCTATTCATATGTAATGGAATAATGGAGTACTTTAAAAACACTAAAGTGAGATTCTTGAGGGATATTTAACATGAGGAAAAATTCACATTAAGTGAAAGTGTATAAAATGTTAGGTATCTCCTGTTTGCAACTTATATTCACATATATAATTAACTCATCATTATAGACATATTAAAATGTCAGTAACTTCAAGCAACAAAATGTTAACACTTTTCTCTAGGGAATAAGATCATGGACACTTCTTTTGTTCATATTGTATACATTCTTCATTTCTCCAATATTCTTAAATTTAAAATATATGTGTGTATTAAATTCTTAATGATTATTAAATTAGTTTTAATTTAATAATTAGTAAATTTAAAAATGAGAGGAGAATCAAAGTTGCCGTAGGAGCTGAAATATTCCAAGTAAGGCTTCATGGAAAAGATCAGATTTCATTTGGAGAGGGCTGGCTATGATACATAAAAGACATTATCGAGAGACATTCCAAGTAAAGAGACTAGAATCAACACAGGTAGGACACAAAGGATGCTTATTACACAGAGACTAGATCAGCCAGGAAGACAGAAAGAGCTCTGAATTTAGAATGTTCCTAGAAGTGGAATAATTGCAAACTCTAAGTAACTGCATTAGAGGACAAGGGACCTTGGACAAAGAGTTCAGGTGGTTATCAGCAAAGCAGACTGTGTACTCTTTTATTGATTCACTCAGTGATTTGTTCATGTAGAAAATACCCTGAGTGCTTACTGTGCACCAGACCCTGTTTTAGATGCTAGGAAATATAAATGGATCAAACTGAGGTTTGAACTCCCTTATGGAGTCTGCAGTCTAAGACAGAAATAATCCTACAATTTTGTGCTTCAGTTCCCTTCCTGAATTCCACACCAACTCCCATAGGAACTCCAGGATTCCATCCTGTCCATTTGTAGTCAAATAATCTGTGTCTATGAAAGTTGTGCTTTTGTTTCTTGAAAGGGAGCGTCAAGCTCCATCATGTCAGCAAAGCCATAAGCCATGATTTTGCTTCCATCTCACTTACCTAGTCCCCACTATATCTTCTTGCATACTTCTTAAATAAAACCTTCTCCTCACTGGTCTCCAGGCCACATGGCCTTTCCAGGCTGAACCATCCTTCCTTTTTCTCTGCCTTTCAAATTCAACTCATCTTTTCAAGTCATCCTAAATGTGACTTTCTTACAGTGCTCAAACACAATACTTCCTTCGTCTATTTACTCCTTGGCCAATGCATTCAGAGAGCTTATACTTTATCCTGAGAGCTCTGCAAACCCCTCTATTCACAAGTATTACTGTGTTATATAATTCCTTGCATAAAGTGCAGTGAAGAAGAAATGAAAAATTTAAGTGACCCCATAAGATCCTTCATGATCCTGTAAATATAGGGTTAAAGTAATTTATAATACCATTAAAATACTATATTATATATATATAAAATAACTGGATATCCAGCTGAAACAGCTTGATCAACTGCCTTCTTTACAGGCTTATTTATTCATATTGTTAATATAGAGCAGTGTTTTTCAAACTGGGGGTTACAAACCATTAGTGGGTTATAAAATCAATTTAGTGGATGTAATCAGCATTAAAATATAAAAATAGAAAGGATTGGGAAAATATCACAGTGTATGACCTACAGTAAAGGCAATATTGTATTATTGAAGTTTTGTTTCATTCCTGTGTGTGCATGTGTGTGTACTTATTAGATTGTGAAGAAAAGTTATTTTTTAGATAGGTTATGGATAAAAAAAATTTGAAAGCCACTTACATAAAGCTGGTGGCACATTCTGTCATATATCCAAACCCATAAAGGAATGTGATGTGTTACTTCTTAAATTATCCAACATTTCTACATTCTGTAAAGAATTAGCAGTTCCCCAGACTGCTTCACTTTCTCCTCACATCCATCCCGAGCAATACATTTGGATTTGTTTTCAAATATAAAGGTTTTATCACTTAATGTGGGTTGTGTGCATTAAGGCCATGAGGAGATACAGATGAGAAGATGTCAGCATTGCTCACCCACTAATCAGTGATCTGCTTCTCTTCCATAACAACGCCAAAGCCTGAGCAGTTCGATCCATGCTTAAGCAAAATAATGAATTATCCTGGTCTGTGGAACTTCAGTGCTTAGGAACAGTTGAAACCACAAATATTGAATTTTCCAAGATGTCTTGGGAACTTGTCAAATTATACTTAGAATTTGTCTGCATGGGCTGGCAAATGAACCCATTCAGGGCAGGAAACTGTGTCCTGTTTTGCATTTATATTCCTAGCCATGACTGGCTCTCGCTGCTGATGAGTGCTCAGTATTCATTGAATGAATTACACTGGGGAGGGACCCTAACTGGAAAAAAATAAGAAAGAAATTAGAAATACCCTGTATGGAACATTTTCAGCTATCAAATCTGGTCATTATAGTTGTTGAAAAGATTTTTTGAGAATTATCATTAGCAGTTTCTCAATTGGTGATTCCTAAAATATTAAGAAACTGGTTTGGAAAACCTAAACTTAGAAGATCACTTTCTGTCCTCTAGGATCTGTATAATCCCATTACTATCAATCATATTTCTTTCCCTAAACCCTTCAAACATGGCAAAAAAAAAAAAAAAAAAAGAGAGAGGTAGCCTCTCAAACATTTCCTTCAAGGAACTGGTGTCCTACTCTGACACATCAGAAACTTTGGGTAGAAAACTACAAGGAGGGGGAGGAGGAAAAGGCAATCTGATGACAGGTTAGTTGCCACATGTTTAGGCCTGGTTACATTTTAGATGTAGAGACAATGAGCTGTGGTTACGGGGCACTAGGACTGTGGAGTCAGACAAACCTTGGCTTGAGTCCCTCCTGGCTCCACTACTTGCACCTGTGTGACCATTGTGATGATCACAGTAATATCATCTCAGTATTCTTGCATGCCTGAAATCTAATACAGCATGTAAATTCTTCAGCACCTATGTTGGCATGTGCTGTATGCTCAACATAAGTGACTACTGTTTTGTTATAATTACTGTGATTACTATGAAGGTGACAGAGACCCTAGCAGGTTGATTCTTCCAGCCAGCTTCAGAAGACAAACATGAAATAATTCAAACAGAGAAAGTCAATTATCATATGGTTTCACTTATTTGTGGAACATAAGGTTTAGGATGGAGGACATTAGGAGAAGGAAGGGAAAAATGAAGGAGGAGATATCAGAGAGGGAGATGAACCATGAGAGACTATGGACTCTGGAGAACAAATGGAGAGTTTTAGAAGGGAAGAGGTTGCAGGATGGGTGAGCCAGATGATGGGTATTAAGGAGGGCATGGTTTGCGTGGAGCACTGGGTGTTATACGCAAACAATGAATCATGGAACACTACATCAAAAATAATGATGCACATATGGTGAATAACATAACACAATTAAAAAAAAGACTAACATGAAGACCCTATGTATTAGCATTTAGAAGAATTAACATTTCTAAAATGTCCTTTTATAACTAATACTATTTTATGTTTGAGGAGTATGTCTACCAGTATAAACAAAATATACTCAGAAGAAAAATGCCACTGAATCAGGAAGTTCTTGAAAAGAAAGGGAGGAAAATTAGCAAAGGTAGCAATAATCATCCTGAAGGAATTGGCATAGTTTCCAAGTATTTAATTTTTCTGCAAGCAAGCATCTTCTTCGTTGGAAAAATGTGTTACAGCAGAATTGGAAAATGGAAGAGAAAAGCCAGTTAGCTTTATTTCACCAAAAACAAGGTAAAAATGTAAAAACAGCAATTTGGGCCAGTTTTCCAAAAGCCCATTACAGTTTAAGATCTCCTTACCCACAATTTTAATGGGCTGAAGTATTACTAATCCAGGAAAAAAATTACAAAGTATGTCTTAATGTATGAAGTCAGCCCTTTGAGAGTGAATCAGCTTTAGAAACAACCTCTGTTGTGATCTGATTTCCTAAGACTTTGGGAGAGAGCTAGGGATAGGACAGTTGGATCATGCCTGCTGGGTACCAAGGGAGGGGGTCTTTTGACTAGCACCTCACCTGCAGCACAAGATTTTCTAAAAGGAGAGAAGGAAGGGAAAAATGAAGTGGGGGGGGGTGATCAGAAGGGGAGATGAACTATGAGAGACTATGGACTCTGGGAAACAAATCGAGGGTTTCAGAGGGGAGCCCAGTGGTGGGTAGTAAGGAGGAGACAAATTACATGGAGCACTGGGTGTTATACGCAAATAATGAATCATGGAACACTACTTCAGAAACTAATGATATACTGTACTGTGACTAACATAACATTAAAAAAAAAAAAAAAGACTTCCGAAGGGGAAATGAAACCTGCTTCAAGCATTTTGTTAAATTCCTCACCTGAGTCTTTACTGGGAATTGTCAAGCCGGGGTTACAACATAGCAGGTTACAAACTCAGATTTCTGAAGAGGCCAAGGAGATAAGGGATTGGGTATAAATGGAATCGTTTGTGATTACTCAATTTATGCCTATTGTATAATTTGTGTGCACTTTTACTCACTCAAAATGCACTTGATACTGTTGACAGTAAGCATGTGTAGCTTTTACTAAGTAATCACACTGAAATAAGACCAATCTGTCAAGAAAGAGAAAGTTTTCCAAGCAGCAAATTTTATCAAGCTGAATCATTTCAGGAAACAGATGCCGCCCCCCCCCAAAAAAACCCACATTTAATTAGATATTATTTTATGAATGGACACTTAGGTGAGTATAGTCAGGACTGAAGAAAACAATTAGAGATGTAAGATGGCCAGAGAGTGGTAACAGTGGGAATCTATTATCAGCCCTAAGTTTGCAGGGACAGGTTGTGAAAAAGATGTTATCGGACCCAGAAGAGTGGGAGTCACAGAGAAGTAACTGGTTGGTAGATGGACGGGGTGCAGAAGACCATGGTTAATGGCCACACCAGAGCAAAGCAAAAGGAGAGGCAAAGGAGTAATAAATACTTTCCTCTCCCTTTCCTCTCACTCTTTAATCTCCTATCCTCGGCTGTCATTGGTCTCACCTGCCCAGTGACCAGAGGGCAAAAGAGCCTGCCATTCAATGCCCAGAAGTCAGCTTCCTGAGACAAAGCAAGAGAGAAAAAAGCAAGATCCCTCTGGTAGAGGCAAACTAAGGATAAGCAGTAAACCCACAAACCATTCTTTTTGTCTATAAACTCTGTAAGAATTAGATCTAAAAGAGCTTTGTTTCCCTAAGAAACCAAAATATTTTGTCAAATCAAGGTAACTTCAATCACATTGGATTAGGGCCACCATTTTGGTGACCTTGAGCACCTGGTTTATTCAAATAGTCTGAGTAGTTCAGGGGGGGCTTCCTGGTTGTTTATGGGTTACTTCCTTGGTATTCCTATAGATACTGCCAGACCATTGCATTTTCAAAGGCACTGTAAGGTTTAAAGTTCTGTCTTCTAGAGATCCGTCTGGGCTCTGGGGCATTTCTCCTGAAGATGCATATTACTCTGATAATAGAATTCAGGAGGTAAAGGAGCCTGGACCACTGCAGTGCATTTCATCAGTTTCCTACTGCTTGAATGGGCAACTGGATTCATGAAAGCACAATATGCTTTTGCCTATGGCAGAGGTATGCTACTAAAAAAAAGAAAGAGAAGAGAGCAAGAGAGAGAGAGAGGGAGACTGGCGTGAAAAATAAAGTACTTAAGCAAGCAGGACCACTGTTAAACTCTAAAAGATAGATGATTGCAGTGAACATGATGTCTGCAACTGTAGTTTGCCCAAATTAAAGTGAAACATAAAAATAGGGAGGAAAGGAATCTAATTTCCATTTAAAGTTGCTATCAGTGGTAGTTGTACAATATTCTTTGTCACACCTTCAGGTGATGGACCAGCAGTGCTGCAGAGCTGTGGTAATTCAAAGGTAGCCAGGGGCAAGAGAAATAGAGAACTTGCATCTGCCAAAATAGATGTGACTGTAGAGTTGGCCAGAGAAATGTGGCAAGAGAAACAGCAAGATGCAGTTATGAAGAAGTAATCGATTGCAATTAATGGTGCCTGCCTGCATACTAGGAAGTGAGGAGGGAAGGACTTGGCATGGATTTTCCTCTTAGGAGAGTGTTCGAGAAGCTAGACTGTGACTATTCAATCTTTGACTCTTGTGAAGTCAGGAAACTACTTTGCCATGTGTATTTCAAAAACGTTTTGGGTCCTGTTCATACCCTAAGAAGAAAAATATAGCTTTGTCTTACTACTTAAACTAATCATAGATTTTTCTGTGTGAAACCACGATAATCTGGTTTTTGCTGACCATGATAGGGATTCTGTCCCAGAGGGACACACAGAGCACAGGACTAGAAGTAAGGAGACATGTTGCTTATGTCAGGCCTTATGATTTTAAGTTGGACAGCAGGCATGAAAAAACAGGGTCCTTCAGCCTGGAAAAGTCTCACTCAAGGAGAGGGGCTGAATGGATGGATCCTCATACCAGACTGCTCTCAGGAAATGAATCATCATCTCTTTGACAGAATCCAACATGTTGCCCTAGTTTCTGCTTTTCACATTTGCCCACACAGACTTTTCTGACTCTTGGTTCTGTTCTCCTACTAATAATCCCTGACTTCATTCCTCTGACTGCACATCCATTCAATGGTTTGAGTTAGCACTCTTACCAGTAGGCAGTTTGGGACGACTCACATAATCCCTGGGAGATCTAATTTGATCACCTGAGAAATGGTGGACAATCACAGTACCATATAAAGCAGATGAAAGTGTTCAATATGCTAGAATAAATGAAGTGATCTAAGGAGTAAAAGGAAAAAATGAATAAATTTAATCAAAATTTAAAATATTTCTTCATGTGTCTGAGAGCCATTTGTATGTCTTCATTGGAGAAGTGTCTGTTCATATCTTCTGCCCATTTTTTGATATGATTATCTGTTTTGCATGTGTTGAGTTTGAGAAGTTCTTTATAGATCCTGGATATCAACCTTTTGTCTGTACTGTCATTTGCAAATATCTTCTCCCATTCCGTGGGTTGCCTCTTTGTTTTGTTGACTGTCTCCTTT
>PISX010031430.1:0-17405 GCA_004024625.1 Mellivora capensis
AAGGCCTGGGATCCACTCCAAAGCTTACTGATGTGAGACCTGGGCTATGCTACCCCTTCTGCCTCACTCATTCCCACTCTGCCCTTTTCCAATTTACACTGGCCTTGGAGTTTTTCTCAAAGACACCAAGCATAGTCTTCTTCATTCACTTTGTTTTCACTCTTTCACCTTGAATACTTTCTTTCATTTCCTTGCACACTTGGTTGCCTTAGCCCATTGAATGTCCGCTCAGCTTGCCGCCTCCTCAAAGAGGGCTCTCTTAACCATCTTGCTCATCCGTTTATTTACTTTATATGTTTATTTTTGTCTTCTTCCTCTAGATTCTAAAAGCTCTACGCAATCAGAAAATGTCTCTATCTTGTTCATCACTGAATTCCCACACTTTTACAATGTATTTTTATAAAACTGAAGAAATACCTATGTATACCTGGACCTGGAACCCCAAGGATCTAGTCCTCAAAGACACTGGGATTCAGACACAGGGGAAAAGAGGAGATCTAAGTACCTAAAACTTGGGTATAAAGTAGAGCATTGCCTCAATCAAGTCACTGGGACTGAAGACAAAAGGTGGGATAGTACCAGCAGCAAGGGGGACTTAGTGGTGTGTCCCTAGAGCACTTACCTGGGTCTTTTAAAAGCCCCTTGAACAAAGATAACCTTGGTGTTCCAGGTTGACATTGAACAGAACCTTCAGATGGAAGATTAGAGGCTCCGCCAGAGCTAGAAATGCTGGTAAGGAGTGGGACACTTTCAGACCATTGCTAGACAGAGTATGAAATGCCAAATACATCTTTGATTTTTCTTCAAAAGCAAGGCTTTGTGACTCACTCTTGTAACATTTCCTTTATTTGGTAAATAATATAAACATTTTGCTGAGAGATCCCAGTAGAATAGAGTGTAAAAATAACAGGAAGCACTCAGCAATGTTAATTGTGCATCTTAATGTGGCATAAAGACATTTGTCACTCTGATGCACTTCCCTCTGCTGCTTACCCCAGATGTTTCAGGAAGTCCAGTTAATCTTATGGGAAATTAAGCAGCAGTAAGATTCTGTAGCCATCCTAGTCTAGACTCTGATATTGATCATGGAACAGACAAATTAGAGGAATGAGGTAGAGTGGCCTTCTTCTCTCTTAGACATAAGTGCAAATATTCAGTGGAAAGTGACCTTTAACGAATGCAAATCTACTTTATAAAGCATCACATCTGTGACTCTTTTCAAAGTGTGTGCTAATGGTCAGCTAGATGTCCCTCTCTCAGCTTCCTCTGATTCACTTAGGAAAACTCCTGAGAGCCTACTAAAGGATTTTATATGTTTCTCGTTGATGTTTGCTTTTTTTTTTAAGCTTTTTGTAATTTATTGGACAGACAGAGATCACGAGTAGGCAGAGAAGCAGGCAGAGAGGGAGGGGGAAGCAGGCTCCTTGCTGAGCAGAGAGCCTGATGTGGGGCTCGATTCCAGGACCCTGGGATCATGACCTGAGCCGAAGGCAGAGGCTTTAACCCACTGAGCCACCCAGGCACCCCGAAGTTTGCTTTTCAAATGTTAGTCAAGTTCAGGCATTTGTATTGGCCCTATTAAAATTTAAAGGATTCAGGCAGCAAAAATAACCCACAATAAGTGGCTAGAAATAGAGACTACTAAAGACTATGCATGCCAAGCCCACTGTGTTACAGCCCCAGGAAAATGGAACCTCAGAAAAAATTAACAGGCATTAAGATGGCAGGTTGGCTAAACATCTGGATTTTGAATCTTAGCCCTACCATGTGTGTACACATTGTTTGGCCCTTTTACTTAAATTCTATACATCAGAAATAGTGGCATGTCTACCTCATAGGTGTTATAAAAACATCTGGCATATACAAGCTCTCAGCAAAGGATAATTATTTTAGTAGAAGTATTTACCAAATACCTGCTTTGAAATAAAGCTAATACATACTATGACAAGACTACTGAACAATAAATACTAAAATGTGTGAAGCATTATTTATCATTTTTTTTACTTTTTTACTTATCATTTTTTACTTTTTTACATTTTTACTATCATTATTTAGTTATCATTTTCTTGCCAATGCTAACTACTAATACTCTCTTACTCAACTGAAGTATTAAGGCTAAAAATAAATCACAGATGCAAAATATTAGAATCTAGAATCTAAGGACGTTAGAGGCCCTCCATCTAAACACCACTGAGTGGTGTTTATTAACATTGTTCTCTATCAACATTATTCTCTATTAACATTATTCTCTAGCAAGCCTGGTCAATGGCTATCTGATGATCACAAACCACAATGAGCCCAACAGACACCCCGACAAGTTACTACATAGTGAGAAACTTCATGTAGGCTTTTGTCCCCCAGAACAGATGAAAAGTGCCTCTTCATTGCTTCCATTACATAAGTTAGAGGCTCATCATCAAGAGCCACTCAAAACATAGGTTCACTGCAAATATTTAATAGCAGATTTATATCTCTTCTTAGTCTTCACTCTTGGGAAATGTCCTGTTTCCTAAAGCCAATCTTCATGATTTCTAGACCAATGCCACTATAACCCCACCACCACCCAGCATATGGGATGCTCACATTAGCAATTGCTCCAATTCATTGATGTCTTCTGGGCAAAATTGTCAATAGTATACTCAGAAATGGTCTGGCTATAGCAGAAGATGGTGATCAATTCAATGTGTTTCTATTAATATAATTCATATCATCATCCTAAATGTTGGAATTCAATTTTCTAATTCACTTCATTGGTTTCTTCCAGCATGTTAATTTGTTAAAGTCATTTTGAATGGTATAACATTTATATTCCATATGCATCCCTTATATGGCATCTCCTAAGTAAGAGACAAAACTATTAAATAGTCTTTAGTCCACAGTCTCCATCCCAGACATTTCTCCTCTGTGACACTGAGCCATAGTTAATATTCTTTAAGTATGGCCATTCAACTCATTCTACAATTCATCTGCCAATAATGTCATCCTAGGCAGCACTTGTCAAAACTTCATCCCTGGGGATATCAGAAGAAACATTATCGGAATTTTTTCCAAAACATTATTCAAGTGAAAAGGTATGTGGGTCACATTTTTGGCTGAATTATCATGTAACCAGTCCTTTGTTCTCAGAATTTAATATTCACAAATCTTGGAGAATTGGGAAAATATTTTTAGATAGCAACAAAGAATTTTTCAAGCAAATCCCAGCCCAGGTGTTAACGTAGACTAGATCAAAAGTTCTCAACTCATAGGAATCCATGTGTGGACTACAAAAATTGTAACTCCCTTGGAATCATAGGCAACACATTAAGGTTATGCAAATACATGCATTTTTCTTGGAACAAAATCTCCAGCTCAAAAAGTCCTATGTTCAAAGACTACCATTGAATAAGATTAAATCTAATTAAAGATGTCTCAAATTTAGGACTGTCCTATTCCCATTATCATATTTTCTATTTTTTCCTACAATTCTGCTTTCATCCTTCAGTTCTTTCTCATGCCCCAAGATAGCCAAATGCACTGTGTTTACACCTACATGGATTAATTGCTGTGTTTTGAAGCGGTAGCACATATTCACACAGACACCTCCAAAAATTGCATTTAACATAAATAAAAAATTCATGAGGTAATCTCAACTCCTTCCTGTGAATTAGGCTTCTGATATCTAGTGTTTACAAGAAGAGGGTTGGTTTGTTTTGTTTTGTTTTGTTTTTTTTTTTTTTTTTTTTTTTTTTTTTTTTTTTTTTTTTTTTTTTTTTACTGAATATGAATCATGAGTACAGGAATGAAGAAATATGGAGGATTTGTTTTTAGAAAATAGAGAAAATTCTAGGTGGTCTCATTCTGGTTCAAGGGTGCAATTAGTAAGACTAGTCCCTAAATTAGTCCTTGGGACTCTCATACAAATCATTTGGGTGCTCAGGAAAGAATTATTGTTTTCTGGGAGATGAGTAGAGTAGTTGTGGATGATGAATTATGAGGAGAGTATCACAGTCTGAGTCAATGTGGGGAACTAGAGGTTCCCTATAGATAAAAGTGCTCTTGTTCCTTAGAACTTCTCACAGTAATTTGATTATATACACAAATTCATTGGAAACACTGACTTTGAATCCTGTAGTAGACAGAATAATGTCTACTGCCCCCAAAGATGCCTAATTCCCAGAACCTTGAGATAGAGAGGTTATCCTAGATTATCTGCATAAACCCAGTCTGGTCACATGGAACCCGAGAAGTAGAGAAACTTTCCCAGCTGTGGTCAGAGATGCAGTTAAGAAGGGTTGGTCAAGGAGATACAACGTTGCTGGCTTTGAACATGGATGAAGGGAACAATAAATCAAAGGACATGGATTGCTGGAAAGGCAAGGAAACAGATTCTTCACTAGAGCTTCAAGGAAAGAACCAGCATTACTTACTTGGTACTTTGATTTTAGTCCAGAAAGACTTGGGTTGAATTCATGACCTCCATAACTGTACAATAATAAATTTGTGTTGTTTTAAGCCACTAAATTGTGGTAATTTTTTATAGAAGCAAAAAGAAACTATTATGTACTCTACTCTGGAGGTAAGATAGAAGCTTACTATTCCTAGACTGTAATTTCAAGAGAATGGTGAAAATAAAGAATTGGTTATCCGTGGAATAGGGATTAATAGAAAATACTGTGGATCAGTGGTAAAGACTCTAGGAGTCTTCCTCTTTTTTTTTTTTTTTAAGATTTTATTTATTTATTTGACAGACAGAGATTACAAGTAGACAGAGGCAGGCAGAGAGAGAGGAGGAAGCAGGCTCCCCGCCAAGCCTGATAGGGGGCTCGATCCCAGGACCCTGGGATCATGACCCAAGCCGAAGGCAGAGGCTTTAACCACTGAGCCACCTAGGTGCCCCAGGAGTCTTCCTCTAAAGGATGTTCCAAACACCAATTTCATTTCAGATTTTCTAGGCATGAGTTCAGATCCTGACTTCATCACATATAACCCCACTGTTTTTTGTGTTTTTTTGTTTTTAATGATTATCTATTTCTGTTTCCTCATTTGCAAAAAGGGAATGATAACCATTTCCTTACCAGCATTATTACATCCCTATATGGGAAAAAAGATAATAATGTCTCTCTTCACATGGGTCATCTAGCAATTCCCCACATTCCCTTGGGCTAGCTCATGCTTGCATGTTCTCCCAATGGCTGTCCCCTCTGTATGGCATGCCCTTTCTGTTTGGCTTCTCTTTCTGTAAAAATGCTCAACTATCACCGTATCGAGAAAGACTTTTCTGACAACTTAGTCAGATTTAAATGAGCATTTTGGTACTCCTTTGTCGTTGCAATCCGAGGTAGCAATTGCTATAAAATGGTTGAGATTTTGTCTATATATTTTGATGCATTTAAAGGAGAAGACCACACTAGCTGTAAAAAAAATTGCATCGAGCACTGGGTGTGGTGCATAAACAATGAATCTTGGAACACTGAAAAAAATAAAATTAAATTAACAAACAAAGAAAACAACACACACACACACACACAAACACACACAAAATAAAAAAATAAAAACTCAGTGGCTTAGCACACAGGCTTATTTCTTTCTGAGATCTGTGACTCTCCAGGGTAGCTTTCCTCTGAACAATGATTTGGTGCTCCCAGCTCCTTGCAACACATGATGCCACCATTTTGAAAATGTGACATCAACCACTACCACTGGAGTTGGGGGCAGGGTGTGTAGTTAATTGGGAAATTTTATGGGCAGGCCCCCAAATAGTATACACTACTTCTGTTCACATTCCATTGTTCAAAAAGCAGCCATGTGGCCCCAACTGAATTGCAAGAGAGGATAGGAATATAATCTTTCTTTGTTTGCTGAAATGAAAGCGGGAAAAATGAGCATCTAGCTAGTTTCGTCAAAATTGACTTGGAATAAAAATGGGTTCATATTCCCTTCCTTTAGTTTCCATCTTCAAGTAAGTTTTTATTTGTAGATCATAATAATTACTGGCTAGTTTCCAAATGCAAACTCCACAAAGCACAGTCAATTCGATGAAAAATTGTGTCTTGCTAATTCTTTGTCTTTGTCTCCTCCCTCTTTAGGAAATAGCCAAATGCTGCCTAAAGATTATTTACGAATTCTACATATGATACTTACTTTCCATCTCATCCAGTGTTTAAATGCTTTTTAAACTTATGCCATAAATAGCTTGGGATTTGTAACTACAAAAGAAATTTTTCCCGTCCAACATAGAATCCAGGATATGAAATTGGAAGGAAATTGCTTCTTGGTGTGTAGCAGACATCAGCACTGCATCATGCTTTAGGCAAATACCTGAGGGAAGTAGAGACAGTCTCTTGTTGAAGAAAGGAAAACTATGACTTTCTGATTTAAGGATATCATGCTGAGGCCAGTATGAAATGCTGCTGTAGAACTTCCTTACTTCTTATTTTCACTGAGATGTGGGAGTCCAGAGACTTCTTTTTATTTCATTAGTCCATGAGAAGAAATTGAGTGGTGAGATAGGAAGAATGCAAAAGACAGTTGGCAAAATGGTTAACTCAGTAGCTAGAAAAAGAATCTTATTAGTGACTTTAACAGCTAAAAATCACTGGTCAACAACACTCCTTAGGTACATTTTGTGTCCAGGGACTGTTGCATGACTGTAGAAAATTAAAATTGTATAGACTCCTGAAATTCTAGGGTTTTAAGCATGAATACCCATAGATTCAGTATGTTATTTGTTGTAAGTAATTAATTCAACTTTCAAGAGGTAGCTTTAAGTCTATGTGTTATCTGCCTATCTCTCTCCTGTGTGTGTGTGTGTGTGTGTGTGTCTGTCTGTCTGTCTGTCTGTCTGTCTGTCTTTCTTTGTCTCTATCTATCTCTTCATTTGCTTTAGGAATCACAAATACTTTGGATGAAGGCTCCTCCATCAGCCTAAAACCCTGAGTAAGAACACACAAACAGAGCCTCTAGCCAGCCCACTATAGACTTATAATGCAAGCTAGAGAAAAAGGAAAAGAAACTTGTAGTTTTAAAACACTGAGATTTCTTTCCTTTTTTTTTTTTAATGGCTTAATTTATTTGTCAGAGAAAGAGCGAGAGAGCACAAGCAGGGGGAGCTGCAGATAGAAGGAGAAGCAGACTCCCTGCTGAGCAAGGAGCCCAATGTGGGACTCAATACCAAGACCCTGGGATCATGGTAGATGCTTAACTGACTGAGCGATCCAGACATCCCGAAAGCACTGAGATTTCAAGATTGTTACAATAGCCAACCCTAGCCCATCCCATCTACATGTCTCCCCTGGAGAAGAGCAACTTTAGGTTGACACTGAAGGTTTAGTAAGCACCACCTGTAGAAGTTCTCTTTGATTAGCAAATATTCAAAGACCACTAATTTGGCTCATATGAAAGGGGTAAGGGTCCACACAGAGCTGAACTCAGAAGGGAAAATGGGGTTACTGAAAAATTATACTTTTTCTTTTCTCCTTTATACCTCTTTGCTCACCCATATTTCTTCATTCCCAGGCAGGTTCTTCTAGTGTGGAGGTGAAATAGCTTTTGGCTTATATTTTACCAGATTAGCAACTTCCATGAAAAAAAAAAATTCCTTTCCTGAAGGTTTCAGGAAAAGTTGCACGTATTCCTCTCATTGTCCTGTTGGGATTACATTCTTATGTCTAAAGCAGGGGTAGGCAGGGGGTGCAGTTCTCCCACAACATCTAGGTCTTGTCCCACTCCGAGAATCAGAATTAGTTTCATCCCCCACCGACAAACTGCTGGACAGAGAGTGGGAAAACATGACCCCCAAAGGGAAACTGGAATACCCTAACCAGGAGGATGACTAAATACTTGGGAGAAAATGCAAGAAGGGACACGAAATTCAAACATGCTTCAACTAGAGCACTGAACTCCATTTTCTCTAAGATCTTTTCCAGCTGTAATAGTCTCTGGCTCTGTTTCCCAGGTCTCCAAAATGTATTCTTTTTTTTTAAATTTTATTATTTTTTTTAATTTCTTTTCAGAGTAACAGAATTCATAGTTTTACACCACACCCAGTGCTCCATGCAATACGTGCCCTCCATAATACCCACCACCTGGCTCCCCCAACCTCCCACCCCCTCCCCACCGCCCCTTCAAAACCCTCAGGTTGTTTTTCAGAGTCCATAGTCTCTCATGGTTCATCTAAAATGTATTCTAATGGCATGCTTATTTCTTTTTTTTTTTGCCTCTTTGCGATTAACTATTCCTAACAACAGTTACAGTGTAAGCTTTAGGTATAATAAAGTGGGAAAGCACTCTATTCTCTTTTTCCCACTATCATTCTCTTATGTGGGCATCTCTCTGCACCTAATGACATTGTATCTTAACTGCAAGCAAAGCAACTGTGAGATGCCAACCTTATTGTGAGAACTAGCTTCGTGAACTCAAAGCTGTAAAGTGACCACAAACCACGTAGGGGCAATAAATTCGGTCCCTTCATTCTATTCAGGGGTTTGGTGAGGATAGATGTATGTAAACTCTTTAAGCCCTTCAGAGAAAAGGTGCTATATAAATCCAAGTGATTATTCATACCATTAGCCAACACAAATTGAACCTCCATTCCTTGGAGACTGTTTCATTGCTAATTTCCCTGACAGCAGTTGATAAAGTTGACATTTGGTTTTAATGGCATCAGCTAATAAGCTGTCAGAAGGTTTCACAATCTTATCAAGTAATATATTACATTACAAATATTAAAAATTACTCCTGGAATTAACATAATCTACTTTGGACACTCCACTGAATGAATCTAATACAGCATGCCACATTGTGTTCTTTCCTTTCTCACCTCAGGGAGACTTACATACTCATTGGATAGGAGGATGAGCATTTGTAGAGTCTTGTACATTCCTCTGTGTGTGTGTTCTCTGTGTGTTTACGTTTGATGATGGGCATTCAGTCTGCAGCAGGGTAACTGGCATTTTGGCTCAATGCTTTAACTTTTAAAAATACCTACAAACATGAGGCACCTGGTTCTTCTTTGATAATTTTATAGCTTTCCATTTTTGAGACCACTACAATGTTATCATGGAAATAGTTAGCATTGAAAGGAAACTGAAGATGAAATCACAATAATTGCTTTATTTTTCAAGAGTGTCCTCTGGATTAGTGTTTCTCATAATGATTAATTTTATCCTTGATAAGAGTCTTTGAGATAGTTTTATCAATTTAAACCCTTTTACTTGCAAGTGCCAGAAAACCCACCTCAGACAACTCAGTTCAAATAAGAAAGAGGATTTGTTAACTTGCATGAAAGTCTAGGGCAGAATCCAAGGTCCTCAAACATGTCCCAACCAAGGGCTCAAAGGACAACCCCCAAACCCTTTTCTCAACCTGCATCTTCTAGATAGGCTATATTTTCCAGTTTCCTGTGATGACTCTCATTAACTCAAACTCTCAAATATAGCACCCAATCCAACAGGGAAGAAAATTTATTCTCCCATTAACTCAGAAAAGATGCACCAGCATTAAATTTCCTTGATTCCAATTGGCCTGACTTTAGTCACTTGACCAGCATTAAGCCAGAGGGATGGAAAGCCTGGTTTTACTGCTTAAAATTTAGCCTTCACTCAGGTCATCTGTTGTCCTCTGGGGGAGAGGATTAGAGATGTTTCATCTAGAGTAGCAGAACTGAGGACAGAGTGGGCTGGGGCCATCAAAACAAAATCGTGATTTGTGGCCATAAGAGTGGAATGGAGCAGGGGGCAAGAATGGATGCAAAGCAGTAATATCAATAAATACCCATTACAGATTGGCATTATCTTTTTTATCCATGAGGAAACAGAGGCTCTGAGAAGTTAAATGACTCCTGTGATATCATACATCTCATGAATGGTAGGACCAGAATTTGAAACAAAGCCCCTGTGCCACAAAGCTAATGTTCACTGTCTTCTATGACCCATCAATATGGTAGCCTACACAGAATGCAGCATAGCTAACTGAGCCTTATGAAGGCAGGTCCCACATGTGCACTTTTTTGTGTCAGAGAGAACTGGAAAGCAGTACCTCCTGCAATGCAGTTAATCCATATGTCACCCATAAAGCTCATTCAAAGGAAGAATAAAAGAATTTGCAGTGGTGGCAAAGACAGAGGGAACCCAACATCCCATGCTCTGTCCAAATTCCTGCTTCCCTTCCCAACTTGACTGAGAAGTGAAGAGAGTCATGCAACCTCTCTCAGATGTGAAATAAAGGATAATGGCACCTAACTCCCATACACTGGAGACTGTTAAAAGAAACTGATATCTTCTAGAATGTTTTGTGAACTATCATGTACTTACAAATATAAGCTGCTGTTGTGAAAATGGATAAAAGGAGTTATAGTGCCCCGTACAGCTCACAATGCAGTGCTGGGCAGAGAAAGGTGTCTCCGTGTCTGTGAATTTGATTTCAGTGGTTCTTTTTACAGTTAAAAAAATCTGATAGATCCTGAAATGTCAGGATTTAAAACATCATAAATGCCACTTCTTGGTTGCCTGGGTGGCTCAGCAGGTTAAGCATCCACCTTCAGCTCAGGTCATGATCTCAGGTCCTGGGATTGAGTCCCACATCAGGCTCCTTGCTCAGAAGGCAGACCTTGTGTGCTGCTTCCCCTCTTTGTGCGCACTCTCTCTCTCTCTCCCCCTCTCTCACCCTCTGACAAATAAATAAATAAAATCTTTAAAGAAAAAGCCACTCCTGGGGCGCCTGGGTGGGTCAGTGGGTTAAGCCTCTGCCTTCGGCTCAGGTCATGATCTCAGGGTCCTGGGATGGAGCCCCACATCGGGCTCTCTGGTCAGCGGGGAGCCTGCTTCCCCCTCTCTCCCTTCCTGCCTCTCTGCCTACTTGTGATCTCTCTCTGTCAAATAAATAAATAAAATCTTAAAAAAAAGAAAAGAAAAGAAAAAGCCACTCCTTGTCACTTTCTGCTGGTTTATTTTCTGCATGTCTTCAGAATTTTGGAATCTCCACAGGGTTCTTTCCACAACTCTGCCTCTTCTCTCTTTGTGCCTTCTCAGGTGTTCTCCTCCAGCCCTCTGGCTCCCATAAGGTCTCTATGCCTGCAAGCCCCAGAATGCGTTCCCTGCCCTGACCTTCCAGACGTTCGCATCCAACTACCAATGTGGAGCCTCCCTTTAAGCTTCTAACTGGCGTTTTAAAATTCAATGGCAAAACCAAAATTCCAGATTTCCATCCTCACTCATGCTTCCTAGTCTGCTCCTTCCCTCATCCTTCACATTGCAATGAGCTCAACCTTAATCTTTCGTGCATCTTGCATCTGATAAATCAGCAAGTCTGCTTGACCTCATGTACCTGCAGATCACAGCCTGAGTCTACCCTCTTTTCTCCACTTCCACTACATTCACCATAGATCAGCCTTCCAGTCTTCCTGCTTTATCCTTGCAATCGTTCTTTAGTGGATCTTTCTCATCCCACACCCTCCCTCTGTAGTTTGGTGTCGAGACAGCGGGTAGCTTAATGCTTTTCAGCTGTGTATCAAGTTACCCCACTCCTCTGTTCCACATGTTACAGTGGCTTCCCGTTGTCCTTGGATGGGTTACTCACTCCTGTGTGATCTAGCCCCTGCACACTTTTCCGATTTCATATCTCATAACTCTTCTCTAAGCTCACTAGGCTTCAGCTTCTTCAACCTTCTTTTTTTCCCTAGAATTCCTGCCTTAGAGACTCTCTACTAGCTGTTCTCTCTGTGGGAAGTCCTGTTGCCCTTGATTTTCTTCAGAACTGATTCCTTCAGACCATGAACATTTCAACTTAAATACAAACCCCACAAAAGAGCTTTTCCAAGTTTCCAACCAAACTGACTCAGAGACCCATCATCACTCTTAATCACATCATCTATTTCAACCCTCTGCATTACCAGTACCCTCTATTTTTGTTTATTTAATTGCTTATTTGCTCCCATAAAGGTGTGAATTCTATGTAATCAGGGATTTTAGATTATGTAGAGTTGCACTGCCCAGGCCTAGAACAATGCCAATCACTACTGAGGAGATGAATAAATGGAAAATATGATGAATTAATAATGAATTATGGCTTCTGTTTAAAGCGTGGCCCACCTGTGCAATAACCTGGTCACAGATGATTGACATATATATGAGAATCCTAGCTCTGTGAGGACAGGAACAAACTCTAAACTTCCAGAGCCCTGGAATCTAAGCAAGTGAACTGAATAAATAGATCTTTATATCTGCCTCATCACATAGGGATATCTCAAGACATCCTGTGGTTGTGACCCATACCCTTTTCAGAGTAAAAGGGCTACATGGTGTGGGAAAGAGCTTAGATCTAAAGTCAGCCAGGTTCAGGCTGGCATTCCTGCTCCATCCCTGACTGGTCATGTGAACTTACATTAACTTAACGTCTCTGACTTGCTGTTTACTCAACTGTAAAATGCCTATAGTAAAAACTCATTTCACCAAGTTCTTGTGAGAGTCAATAAAACTAAACAGGACACCTGACCCATAGAAGGTATCCAATAAATGTTATTTCTCCATCTCTTGTATCTTCCTTTGTCACTGATTGCAATAATTCACACAGTGCTTGCTGAGAATATCATGCATTTGAGCTATCGTAGGTATCTAGGGGGAAGGGATCACGTAGATGAAAAGCCCTTGGTCCGTGTGTATGGCTATTTTCCACTAGCCTTCGGGTTTCACTCTCCTCACTCCCTACATACTCTTTGATCTGTGTCCCACAAGGTAGAACTACATGGACTGTATTAATGGCTTTTCTTGCTTCCTGGATTCTGTTTGGTTTTGACCAGAGGGGAGCATCAGCAGAAGATTAGAGAGAGGGAGGAGACTGTGGTAAAAGACTGCACTCCCTTGGCTCTGTCTCCTCAGGATGGATAAGGGCTAAGTGCCTCCTTCCACCGAGGGTCACAGCGCTTTCTTGGCTGGTTTCCAGTAACTATTCCTTCCCTTCCCCCTTCAGCCCAGGAGTGCTAAAACCTCCCAAGGTGGTGATTATTCTTGAGGTTTCTGCGCAGCCTGCTAATATGTTTGTAAATATGTATTTAAACTTTCCTCGAAGTACCCAATTTGAGGGTACCATCTGTTCCTTACCCCGATTCAGCCTGAAACAGTCCCTGTCCCTGAGGAGCTCACACACTAAGAACTCATCACACCAGAAGTCATTAGTACTAAATGGACCAAAACAAGAGTTCTTCACTGCCATTTTACCTACCTCACAGTGCATCAAAAATTCAGCACAGCATATTGACGATTCATTACCCACTTTCCCCAAGAAGCCACCTAAGATATCTGTGTGCTTATGAAAGAACAGACAGAATTGCCAAGTGCTGTGTGTGAAATGTTATTTCTTTTTGATCCTGTGGGACTTTCAAAACGATCCACGCCAGGGTCAATCCTAGGCCACCTGGACCAGAGTCTAGGAGGTGGAGCTCAGGCATCTGTACATTGGCAAAACCAACCTAATTGTTTCTATTGTGAAGCCAGGCTGCGGATGATGGTTTTGAATTTTTCTGAGTGTAGCGCATAAAGATGAATCTTGGAACACTGAAAAAATATAATGAATGAATTATTTAATTCTGGAGAGTCTAAAGCAGAGGCTCCCAGTACTGGATTAACCACTACTCTGGTCATTTGCTTCCTCACCCTGAAATGGCTCCCAGTCTCTGCCCACCTACACGTGCCTCTTGGCTTGGCCTCTGCTTCCCTCAACTCATCCCATTGACTTATTTGCATAGTAAACATTCTTCTAATAACTCCAATTAATTTGACCACTAACGAGTGAAGGGCTTGTCTTATAAAGTATAAGTCATTTCCCTTCAATACACTTAACAGTGGCCCTTGGTTTTAGTCTTCATCTCCAAGGATAAGAAGCATGTTGCCATGGCAGCTGCCAGGAACACCGAGTCCACAGCCTGCCAGAACAGCAGTGTCCTGCAGCCTCCACCTTCCAGGCACGACCAGACAGGTAGAGCACACACTATACCAACATAGGAAGAAATTATTTTCAGGAATTGGTTTCATTAGGGATACATTTTTCACATCACTTATCATATTGAGAATGTTTTAAAAGGCCTCATAATCACTATCATTAAAGTATATTTACATAAAAAAGTATAATTACCCGTCCTTAAACAGATCAAGGGACCTTGTTAATGACCTCATTCAAATCTCTTAGTGCACACGGCTTTGTACTACAACTGCCCCTATCCCCAAGAGCTAATATATGTGATAGTTCCTTGTAAAATATAGTATCTTCTATACATACATTGGATTATCATTACCGTTTCTATGATTACAACTTCAGACCAAATTTTTTTAAAAAGCCCACAAATATGTTTAAGATAAAGTAAGCAAAAATAAATCAAATGCAACCAAACCATTTAATAATACTAGTGGTGGGAATGGAATAATATCCAATAATTGTGCCAATGCTAATAAAAACTTTACAGATGATGAATCTAAGTAGATTTAAATCCGAACACGCCAAGTAATGTTCTCATCATATATTTGAAGCTTCTTTTCTGGCAAGAAGGTTAAATGAACAGGAAGAGGGCCATTGGGTGGTTAGTGAAGAGGGAATGGCTTTTGGAAGCCAGAACCACAGCGCTACTCATGTGATTAACACCAACATGACATAGCTACTTTTAACTCTCCAAGGAGCAAACCCATTCTGACGAACTTCCATCTTCTAGGCCGGCTGAGACCTCCCTTGTACTGGTGCCCCTGCAGTGCCACCATGGACTGCAGGCAAACTCTATCCACAGCGGCTACAGAGAAGCCTGGTGGTTCTATCCGGCATGACCTTCATGTCAGTTCATTGTGAATAATACTCGATGTCAAATGTAAAGAAATAATATAATGTGACTAGTGCACATTATTAGACACTGATATATCAGGGATTTGCATACATAATTATTCATACATTTGTTCAGTAAACATTGCTGGAGCAGCTAGGAAGCACTGACTCCATGCTATGCCACAGTGACCTACAGGGCTACAAGGCAGGGCACCTGCTGCCACAGCACACATGGGCGTATGTTAGAGAAACAGGCATGGTTTTTGAAAGAGCAGTATCTAATAAGTGCTGTGATAGGCAGGTAAACAGAGATAGATGGGGACAGGGAGCAGGCAGTGATCTGGCTGCATGGGAAATAAGCAGATTTGGCCTGTCTTAACTTTCCTTCTAGATATGTCATAACTTCTACCCTAAATTGGCCACTTGAACTCAACCCTTTTTTTACTCTGCCTTTCAACACAGCCTTCTCCCTCCAACTTGATCTGGTTGGGTGGGCTCTCTAGACTCCTGACACACTGATGTCATACTGACTCTTCTTACCTCTTCTGATGCGGTAAGATGAAGCTGATGGGTTGAGCCTTATAATTCCAGGTTTGACTGTTGCTCAGGTCACATTAAAAGAACTTGGCTCAAAAGGAGTCTTCACGTCCTCAGATAATTAGAAACATACAGGGTGTGATTCAAATTAGAGAAGGGGCACCTGGGTGGCCCAGAGGGCTAAAGTCTCTGCCTTCGGCTCAGGTTGTGATCCCAGGGTCCTGGGATTGAGTCCCCTTTGGGCTTTCTCCTCGCCAGAGAGCCTGCTTCCCCATCTCTCTCTCTGCTTGCCTCTCTGCCTACTTATGATCCCTGTCTGTCAAATAAATAAATAAAAATCTTTAAAATTAGGGAAAATATACACAAGACACATGGTACAGAATCTAGGAATGTCATAGACCTCCCCCTCATTCCAATGGACAGAAGTCTTTACTCTGTTATTATTATTCTCAAATCTTTCAAAATTCTGGGTTCATGTTGCTGTTCTACTTTGATAACCTGTGGTTTTTGTTTGTTTGTTTGTTTGTTTGTTGTTGTTTTGTGTTTTTTTTTTGAGATTACCAGACAGGCTCCAAGTCTCATAAGGACAACCCGGCCATATGGAGTTTGATGTCAACCACAGTTAAAATGTCCTCAGTAATGGCACTGAGTGGGGGATGACGGGCTGCCCTAGGAAGATGGCTTAGTGGGCAAGAGGGCCTGGGAGGGCTGGAGCAGAAGTGAACAGCCCATGCGCCAGCCGTATCCAGTATCCTCAGTGTCCAGGCAACCTGGGGTGGTTCCCCAGGACTTATGGGAATGGGTGCCCCTCTCCCTCTGTGAGTCTGGGGGACTCATAGCTATACCAAGGTCCGCCCTGCTCCAAAACATATTGTCCTTTTCTCCCAAATCCAGATCCCAAGGAGCTCCTTAGCCCTGCTCTTAGCTTAGCAGGGCTGGGAATTCCATGCCTGAGACACACCTAAAATACCTGCAGCCTGTGGAGCCTCCTTGTATCCTTCCAGCACAGGTTCATAGGGATCTGACTCAAGTGTCCTCCCCCACTCCATATCAGGAGTGCATGAAGTCTCGGGTAGCCCATTCACACATTCTTAGAGAACTTAGATACCTCAGGGCAGGAGGGGGCTGGGACACAGTGTGACTGTGCCTACCACTCCTTTCCTGCTTCCAGGCTCACTGGATAGGTCCCATGGACAGCCTCTGTCAATGGTGGAGCTTTGGGGGACACATATCACTGCCAGGGGCCTATTTTGATATCTTCCTCCCTTTGTGGCTCTGAAACAATAAATATAGGAAAGATTTTTAAAGTGAAAGTCTAAGTAGATACCGCCCCCCACCCCAGGAAATGAAGCTTCATTCTTACCCACCAAAGTGGACTGGACTTAGTGACTCAGATCTGAAGAGCGGATAATAAGAAGTGGGAAAGAAATAACTTGAAGAGAAATATGCGAAACGGCCCTTTAACCAAATGATAGTGGTTATTTCTCAGTGATGTGATGAGAAAGGCATTTCCTTCCTATCTATGTTACTCTTTCTCAAGACCCATAATCCCAATCTAGTAATGAGAAAAAAGACCAGTCAAACAAAAATTGAGGCACTTTCTACAAAATACTTGGCCAGTAGTCCTTAAAATTGTCATGGTCATGAAAGCCAAGGAAAGATTCAGAAGCTGTCACCGACCAGAGGAGACTAAAGAGATACAGAAACTACGTACACTGGGGTACCCTGGTTTAGATAGATCCTGGAAGAATCTGGAGTTGAGTTAATAGAAGTTTACCAATTTGACAAAATATACTGTATTAATGTAAAAAGTTAGTATCAAGGGAACCAGGGAAGAAACTGTATGGGTCTCTCTGTATCCTCTTTGCAACTCTTCTGTAATTAGCAGTTATTCTGAAGTAAAATGTTATTTTAAGTGAAAACACTTTCCCAAATCTTTTTTTTTGCTATTTTGTATTATTATTTTTTTTATAAACGTATTTTTATCCCCAGGGGTACATGTCTGTGAATCGCCAGGTTTACACACTTCACAGCACTAACCACAGCACATACCCTCCCCAATGTCCATTACCCCACCCCCCTTTCCC
>PISX010031431.1:0-17398 GCA_004024625.1 Mellivora capensis
GGTCCCTAGCCTTTGGTACTGTCTCTTGTTCTTTTTTTTGTGGTGAGTTTTTCCGCCTTGTCATTTTTTCCAGATAAGATTATATGAAGGAGCAAATAAAATACTAAAAGGGTGGCAAAGACCCTAGGAAAATGCCCTTTAAAGAAAAAATTGAATTAACTGCAAGACTAAAGAATCGTGGGGAGAAAGCCATGAATTCTGCGCTTTGCTTTCTCCTCCTCTGGAGTTCCGCTGCTCTCCTTGTTAAGTGAACTTGGTCTTGGCTGGATTTCTTTTGATCTTCTGGGGGAGGGGCCTGTTGTGGTCAGTCTCAAGTGTCTTTGCCCAAGGCAGAGCTGCACCGCCCTTCCCAGGGGCCGGGCTAAGTAATCCTCTTGGTTTCGCTTTTGGGAGCTTTTGTTCCCTGAGTGCTTTCCGTAGAGTCTGGAGGACGGGAATGAAAATGGCGGCCTCCGAGTCTCCAGCCCGGAAGAGGTGAGATTCGGGGCTCCACTCCTCAGAGAAAATCCCCAATCACTCCCGTCTCCCTCGCCTCTGGCCATGCTCCAAGCTCACCCAGCCTGCAACCGGTTCAAGGTAACCCCAAGTTGAGAGCTCACTCCTCAGCTCTGTCTCTGTAGCCGGCTTCCCACTCTGATACCTGCTAGCTCTGCTCCACTCAGGCACCCCCGATCCTTCTGTGATCCTGCGGGACCTGGGGCCACGCTGACCCCGTGTGGGCTTCACCCCGGTTTAGCCTCTGGAGCGATGTCCCTCTGTGGAGCAGACTTTTAAAAGTCCCGATTTAGTGCTCCATTGCTCTGCCGCTTGCCGGGAGCCGGCCCCTCCCCCATGGTCTATCCTCCCGTCGCTTTTGATTCACTTCTCCGCCAGTCCTACCTTCCAGAAAGTGGCCGATTTTCTGTTTCCAGAATTGCTGTTCTTCCTCTCTTTGATCTCCCGTTGGGTTTGTATGTGTTCGCAATGGTTTTATCCTATGAAATATTCTTGCCAAAATATAAAACCTTTATTATTTTACACCTCTATACCCAACTACCAATATAAGGGACATTCTAGGCAGAACAGCATGTTAAATCCCACTACAGGAATGCAAATGGAAAATTCCAAAATGTGGGAAAGTCTATGGGACAGTATATTTAGCTTTCTTAACAAAAATTGGGAGAAAATATAAAAAGGAGAGAAGAGAATCTGTAAATGAAAAGAAACTGAAAAGGCACATTAACTCAAGGCAATAAAAAGACATTGTATGCATCTTAATTTGAACCCTTATTCATATATATTTATAGATATGTTTGTGTATATATACAAATATACATATTATGTATATGTCACATATGCATATAAATAAAGCCATATACATATAACATACATATAAGATACACATATATATACATAGCTACACATACACACAAATGTCACATATGCATATACATAAAGCCATATACATATATTTATATATAAGATACACATAAGATACATATATATGCATACACCTACATACAACACATGTATACACATAATATACACATAAGATACACATATACATGCATATTAGATACATATATGCATACAGCAATTGAGGAAATTTGAACATTTTTTGGATATTTAATGTTCTGAAGCAATTGTTACCACTTTAAGTATGATTATGATATTGTGGCTATGCTTCAAAAAACACTCCTCGACCATGAGAGAAATATACTCAAATCTTTATAGGTGAAATGACAACGACTTTGCTATAAAATAACCCAGGGGTTCAGGATGGAGGAAGAGTGTAGGGATAGACATGAAATGCATGTGGTCATTACTGATGAATGCTGTCCTGGGTGATGGGCATTTGGAGATTTGCCAAGCTATTCTATTTTCGTGTATATAATCTTTGAAATTTACTAATATATAAAGTCTCTCCTCAAAAAATAAAAATTTTCCGGGGCGCCTGGGTGGCTCAGTGGTTTAAAAAGCCTCTGCCTTTGGCTCGGGTCATGATCAGGGGTCCTGGGATCGAGCCCCACATTGGGCTCTCTGCTCCACGGGGAGCCTGTTTCCTCCTCTCTCTCTGCCTGCCTCTCCACCTACTTGTAATCTCTGTCTGTCAAATAAATAAATAAAAACTTAAAAAAAAGATTTTCCCTGGCTATTGGACCAAGAATATATTGGGGGATCAGAAACAGGGAGCGAATTAATTATGATGGTGACTAACACTGGTGGAGTAATGGAAACTGGTTAGTCTGGATGTATTTTGAAAGAAAAATCAGCAGGGTGTGGTGATGTGAAGTATGAAAGAAAGGGAGAAGTCAAGAGTTTAGGGTCTGAAAGTGGAAAAATATAGGTGCCATTTACCAAATTGGGAAAAGCCCAGGAGAAGGTCTTGAGGTAAGAAAAGGAAAAGAGGAAAGCTTTGGACACAGCAGGTTTGAGATGCCTATTAAATACCAGGGAGGCAGTGGACTATATGAGGCTGTTATTTCAAGGCAGTCAAATGCAGCACTTTCAGGTCAGCCTTAATAACGAAGTTCTTAGGCTGAATCTGTTTATATGTTTTATGACCCAAATCTGTTATATAACCCAAATCTTTACACAGATTGCCATTCCCCAGTAAGGGCAAGGTCTAGGAAATGATCCCTGGTATTATCTACAGTTTTCCTTTTATGCAGTTCTTGAGTAAATTTACTAACACTCAGAAGTTTGGGAATATTTGCCTCCAGGTATTTCGACTACAATAATCAGTTTTTGAATAGAAAAAGGCATCAGAGAATAGCAGAATGTAGGATCAGTTAGGAAATTCACATTATCTCAAAGTGTCCAAAATTGTAACTATCTCCATTCCATATCTGTATACGCTCATATTTCTTAAAATTGTTTTTGCAAATGCTGCATTAAGACCTTTAAAATAATACTTAACAATGGCTTTAAATAATATATTTACTGATTAGAGTTATGCCTCACTTTGGGAACATTTAATCAAAACCCAAATTTATTAAAGTCTTATGAAGTAAGTTATCTCACTTATGAAGTGTTTGCCTACTTTTTAAATTCTTTATTCTTTTATTGTAAAAATTGAAAATAATACCAGCATAATGGTAGCAGTAGAAGATGTTTGAAAAATACATTTTTCTGGTGAAATAGATTCACCTGGGAAATTGATTTCTTTGCCTAATCACAAATACATTTTTTTCTTAGTTTCAATCATAGCATTGTAACTCACATGTTCTTATAATAATGTAAAATAAACATACTTCTAAGATGTTATATAATCTTCTTAATTATTATTTTTAATACAACATAACCTTGAATCAAGTAGATATTAGAACTAATAGTTTTCCTTAGATATTTCTGCTATCATTTTTCTCTAGCATTAAAAACAATGCTACACACACACACACACACACACATTCATGCAGGTTTTAAAGATTTTCTTTAACATATATTTTCCATGGTGCAAGTGCATAGCAGTTATAAAAGTATTCATGGAATTATCAAATTATTTTCTAAAAAGTCATGAGAATCTATATTCCTTATGGCAATGCATGTATGCCAATTTGACTATAACCTTATCAACTTCAAGTATATTGTTAAAATATGTTTTAATAATTTTAGGTATTAACCCATTGTTTTTGTTGCATTTATATGCTTTATTGTGAGATATAACCTTTTATTATTGTTATTATTATGTTCCTCTTGTACACTTGATTTATCTCACCCAGATTATCTATTGGAACTTTAGCGTTATTTTTCAACAACTTGCATGCCCCATTTGTTTACTGTGGTATTTTTCCAAATTATGAAATTTTAATTTTAGCCAGGAATTAATCATTGAACAAAGGAGTCATAATTAGCTTTCTTCATCATGTAAAACTTGGCCCTACCAAAATAACTATGTTCATACACAACTTTCTATATCTTCAGTAATTGTAAAGTATCAAATATCCCCTTTATTCCATCATCTATTTAGTAAATTTAACTCAACAATCACAATTATGATGGTGAGCACTAAAACTGACAGAAGACTTAGTAGATATAAATCTCCTTCTTGTAGCGAAACTCATTTAATTCTCACACCAACCCTCTGAGTTGGGTCTTCTTCCAACCAGAAGGGTCAAGCTTCTCAGGAACCCTAGAGATAGGTCATTAGATTCTGTGCCTATGCAAGCACTTACAGGATAATTAGACCATGCCAAAATCATTTTCTTTGGAGGAAACTGTTAAAAGGATTTTTACTCTAGGGAGTCAGTCTTTCATCCATGAGGAAAGAAAGCAGAATTTGAACGGCAAGAATCTTGCTCTTTCCTGTGAGGATTCACTCACTGGCTGTGATGAAGCATCACCCTCACTCCCATTTCTGTGTTTCGCTTGGCAATTGCTGATGATCCAGCATCTTCCTTTGGTACTGCTGGATATGCAGTTGGCAGAGAAGTTAGAGATTATCTAAATCAGAATCTTGGGAAGACTTTGAGGTCAGCCATTTACCATGTAAAATATTCCCATTGAGGTTCTTTAGTTTCTGTCTATAAATAAAGCTTGCATGCGGAGACTGCTCTCACTTAACAGTTCTTTTCTCTGGCTTATCTGGAATGGAAAGTACTGACCTCAAAAATGACTGCCACCGAGCCCTGAAAGGAAAGGAAAGAGAGAAGAAGATTTGGATCTCTTGATGTCACTGGGAATGAATGTGAACTGCACATGTTTAGCTAGAACTTTGGCAAACTTGTCAGGTTGGTGAACTCCTTGAAATAATACGCTCTCTGAGGCTCCAGCTACTTTGCATAGATAAAATTGTCTGAAGACCTCTTTTCATTTGTAAGAATTGCCAAATGTTGTAATCCAAAGTCAGATATTTACAAAATATATCCTTTATTTGAGACTGAAGTTCATGCTATTTTGTTTCTTTCCTTTGGCTGAGAGCATGCTGGATACTTTTGCAGTAAGTGGAATTAATTATTATTGATCCATTACTGTTGGCATTTTCTGTGCTGTACACGACGTCACTGAGGAGACACAGTTCTTGCCCTGAATACCTTTCGTTCTGAGTTAGACACAATGACGATATACTTTGTACCGGTCCTGGTGATATTTTTATCTTACAGTGTGGTATGAGATTGTCATTTGATGTGGTTCACGCCCATAGTTTCTTTTGCTAGGCATTTGCTAGGTAGTGTTCTGGAACACATTGTGTGGGGAGTCCAGAAGGGTAAAAAGACAGTGTCTGAGGTTCACATGTGATTCAACTTAGGTCACAGGTGATGCCACTAAGAATACGTGAGAAAAACAACTAGACAAAATGAAAAGGAAGCATCAAAGTGGATTTGGAGCAAAAAGAGAAGGGGAGTTTTCTTACAGGACATTGAAGCAGGAAAAATCCAATTCAGAGGATATTATTTACTTTTGAGCAAACCAAATGGCAAAATATGTGAAAGTTTTTGGAAGTTTTAAGTTTGGCAGAATTTCAGATGTAGTTGGTTAAACACTGTGTCCTGAAGCTTGTACTTTTCCTAAGAAGTGCAGAGCAGCCATATGCTTCGAATTTCCTTAAGCTCATTCACCGGCCTCACTCTCGACTTAATTACTTCTGCCCATTACAGAAAGTATCTCCATTCAAGAGTGCTAAACATTTTACACGGTTCTCATCATTTTTTAATATTTTAATTTCCATGATGGATATTAAAAAATGATTTTTAAAATTTAATTATTTTAAATCAAAACAATGTGTGCTTAGTTAGAAACTCAAACAGAAGAAAGGCCTGCCTTGAAAATCAGAACTCCTATGCCTCACTCCTCCCATCACTAATGGCCACCCCCACAGAGGATAAAGAATAATTTTCAAAAGTAATACAATCACCACCCTCATCCAGATATAAAATGAACATATATCAAAGATTTCATTTAACTCATTAAGTAATGAGGAGACCAGTATAAAGAAGACTCTCCCAAAACTGACAAATAAATAAGACCATCAGAAATTATTTGCATTACAATGTTTCCTACAAATTACTTCCACCTCTACGCAATTGTATGACAGGTAAACAACAATGAAAAGCACAAACAGTATAGGATCTTATAACCACAAATGATATGTTTTCAGAAGTGCAGGATTCTCTACTGAAGTCCACTGGTGAATTTTGGTCAATTTTTTTTTTAAAGATTTATTTATTTATCTTAGAGCAAGTGAAAGAGCGTGAGCAGGGGGAGGAGCAAAGGGAGAGGGACAAGCCGACTCTGCACTGAGCATGGAGCCCAGCTCGGGACTCAGTCTTACAACCTTGAGATCACAACCTGAGCCAAAGGCAAGAGTCAGACACCTATCCCACTGCAACAATCAGCAACCCTTTGGTCTTTTTCAAAGGGTTCCACAGTATTCTTGTAGAGACTAATGCTTCCTACTCTTTTAGCTGTTCTAGTAGCCACTTCCATATTTGAAAATGGCATGGTTAAACCATTCTTCTGTAATGGGTCAATTTTAGATAGTCGTTTTTGACTTCTTTCTATCGAAAACGAGGATTTCACTCTTGTATATCACTCTTCACACATACTTTTATTTGCCTGCCCCAATAATTACATTAAAGAGTTCACTCATTTTATTAAATTTATATTCGTTAGGACAGCAGGCACTGTTCTTCACAGAGTTGAGTGGTAGAATTTGATTGGATTTCGTTTCTTGTTCTTTTGCTTTTGTTGAGCCTGTAGTTCATGGTGGCTGCTGCTTCTCCTTCATTTTCTTTTGTTCCCTTCTCCTCCTCCTCCTTTCTTTCATTTGCTTAGCTTTCTTTGCTTATCTGGTTAAATCTTCCCAAACCTTCCAATAGCTTATTACTTACTTTTAATTCCTAGTTTTCCACCTGATCAAACTTGCTAGGTAATCTAAACAACCTATATATATTTCTCTCCTCCTCCTTCTCATTTTACTTCTTCTCTGGTTATTCTTTTTTGTTCTCAATCCATTCCTCCTAGAGGCCTCCATCTTACTGCCAAATTTGGCTAATGTCAGTCTGCTATACCACTGTGTTTCTAGGACTTCTCTTTGCAGAATCCTGGGGAATTCTCTTTCCCTCTTTCCTCTGCTAGGTTTTCCATTTCTTGGGTCCCCTGACTTTCGCCATATTTATTTACACCTTTGACTTGATGGAGCCCATTCTCCATTAAAGTTCCAGGTGAGATCTTTTGCCACTGAAGACCAGAGTCTCCCCTTATATTGATGGATAGTTTAGTCAAATATCAATGTCTAGGTTTTAAAATCATTTTCTTTAATAATTTTAAGGCATTGTTCTAGTATCTTCTAGATGCATTATAGCTGTCAGGAGAATTGGTTCTATTCTTATTCTCTGTTCTTTGTATGACCTGATTTTTCAATCTGGAAGTTTTGAAAAGTCTTCCATTTGTTTCAATATTTCACAAAGCTCTGCCTTGGAATGGGTCTTTTTCTCATTTAATACCTGAGCACATAGTGTTCTTTTATTCTGCAAATATATGCCCTTCGGTTCTAGGAAATAATCTTGAACTGTTTTTATTGTTCTTCGGAATTACTGTTCTTCAGATGTAGGAGGTCATGGATGGTGCTCTAAGTTTCTGATCTTCTCCCTGCTATTTTACATGTATTCAACTTACTTGCTGAACTTATATTTACTTTAAACAATTGTACAGAGGGACTTTAATCCTGGTTTTTCTCTTCCTGGTCTTTCTTTGGTTTTTCTATATCATCCTCCTCTTTCCTTCTTATAAATGCAATAGCATGCCTACAAAACATTAGTTATACTATTGACTCTTCCTTCTGTTATTTACTCTTTCTCTTTGGTTATTTGGTTGTGGCTGGTATATTCTATCTGTTTCATGACAGAAGATTTTCTCAAATGTCTGGTGGCCCTGAGCTGAATTTCATACTTAGGACTAAGAGATGACAATCCTAATGGGAAACTCTGTGTGCACTGAATGAAGGAATATTGTTTGGTTTTCTTGAGGTCAGAGATGGTGTGTTATTTCCAGAAACTCTACTATCTGGCACAGTGCCTGGTAAATGTTTGTCTGACATGAAGAGAAGAATTTTCATTAGAGGGAAGAAAAATAAGAAAGAAAAAGAAAAACAAAGACATATGGGCTCAGGTAGCTACCATGGTTTCTTTCTGGTTAGAAGAGAAAAGTGCTTTGAAGCAAGTGGAAAGTGGCTAAAAATAAAAACCTTAAATCAACTCTGCCAGCCAGGAATCCTGAAAATTATATATATATATATATATATATATATATATATATATATATATATATATATATATAATTTCTTCTAACTTTCCAAGATTTCCTTCATGTCATTTCTCACTTTGTAAGTCCTGCTATTGAGCCCATTACAGTTGTGTGCCAGTCCTATGTCTATGCCTTCCCTCTGTTCCTCAAAAATTTACCTCATGAAAGAGAGATTAATCTTTTGTACCTTTGCATTATGGTTTGTCCACTTCTTTTAGGTTAGTTAGAATTTAAAATTTAGTGTTTCTTGTGGAACTAAAGGCTTAGCTGTTAGCTGAAGAATTAAAAAACTTTTAGTGGGAACGCCTGGGTGGCTCAGTCAGTTAAGCATCTGCCTTCAGATCAGGTCATGATCCCTGACCATGGGATTGAGTTTCATACCAGGACCCTGGCTCAGCTGGGAGCCAGCTTTCTTCCTCTGCCTGCTGTTTCCCCTGCTTGTACTCTCTCTCTCTCTCTGTGACAGATAAATAAATAAAATCTTTTTAAAAATCCTAAGAAAAAAAAAGCAAGACTTTTAGGGGACTGGTGATATAAATATTTGGAAGAATATGGGGTCCCCTCAGGTCCCTGACATCAACCTAGGTAATGTTGCACTTACTTTGACTGCATGTGAGACTGATGTTACATGGAGACATAAACTCTCCGAAGTGATCTCTGAGGCAGAAAGGAGACAGTCTTGTCCATGCTGATAGTGCACCTCTGAACTGTCATTTTAAAAATGCTTTTCTGGGCACCTGAGTGGCTCAGTGGGTTAAGCCTCTGCCTTCGGCTCAGATCATGATCTCAGGGTCCTGGGATCCAGCCCTGAGTCGGGCTCTCTACTAGGCGGGGAGCCTGCTTCCTCTCTCTCTCTCTCTGCCTACTTGTGATCTCTGTCTGTCAAATAAATAAAATATTTTTTTTAAAAAAAAGCTTTTCAAAATGTATTTTATTTTTAAAAATATTTTATTTTATTCTGTTTCATTTCATTTTATTTTACTTGAAAGAGAGAAACATCACAAGCAGTGGGGAGGAGTGGAGGGAGAGGAAAATGGAGACTCCCCGCTCAGCAGGAAGCCCAATGTGGGGCTCCATTCCAGGATCCTGGGATTATGACCTGAGCCGAAGGCAGCTGCTTAACTGACTAAGCCACCCAGGTTCCACAAAATATATTTTAAATTGTTCCCCTTTCAACATCATATATCCATAAACTTCATTGCTAGAAGATTTCAGAAAATAAATTTCAAAAAAGTAACCCATAAACGACTGGAAATGAGGTAGTCCTTTAGCCCAAGTATTATAAAAATACAAATACTGAGCAGAATGGGTTTTGGAAAAGGAAGATAGTAAGGTGCTTTACCTATTCATGACAGGGCCAAAGAGAATAAATGTAAGTAGATATACTCTTACAGAGGAATAATTAAGAAAGTCAAAAGAAAACTGAGCAGAACATATTTATTTTGAAGATAAACAAAATTTCTCAAGGAAATGGTAAAACTTCATGTGCTGAAAAAATGTAAAATTATTCAGAAGAATGTACTGGAAATTGTACAGTAAGAAGGAATATTATCTTGAAAATAAAATGAAATAAAATTTACTCACTTCTATTCATGAATTTACCTCAAATTTACCTCTTCTATTCATGATTTGATATCACAACTTGAGTACTTTTACCTGATAGCCACTCTATCATTGTGTTTCTAGACCTTTCCCTTGGCCCACTTCCACCATATGAAGGATGAGAAGGGGAGCAGGACATGGAGGAAGGACTGTGGTAAGTGGAACTAAGGAAACCTAACTTGTTTGGTAATTATCTTCAGCCACAGGTAATTCAAAATAGAAGAAATATGTGTTTTTGCATTCAGAATCCCATCTGGCTTGCCCTCCATTTTCTTATGACTACAAATCTGGGATGGCTAATGTGCAATTCCAAACAAATATTTAGAAGTGGTTGGAGATGTAAAACCATTCAAAGTATCTTGTTGTTCGATAGAAAGAAGGCTCGAGAAGTATTACAAAAGTCCCCCTAGGGAAATCTCGGTAGTTTAATTGTTCAATTAGTATCTATCAGACCAGTTACCATCATGTCACAGATCTCCTAAAACTTGCCTTAAGGTCTCAGTTTGCTCCTTCTTTACAGGTCTTTATTCTAGCTTCGCAAATGCTCAAATCTCGTTCAGAAAACAAGTCTCATTCTGAAAAAGAATTGTTTTCCTTTTGCTCTTTCCCGGATAGAGGAAGCTCCTTGGGTCTCCACAGCAGTGGCACTCTCTTCTTGTTTCACATGCTCTTTTGTGTGTGTCCTTGAGTTTTTCTGTGCATGCATCCTTTGAGCTTGGGGGAGAGCATGCAGCAAAGCCAGCGGAGGGAGGTAAGCGTTGTTGGCTGTGTGCTGGCTTAGCATCAGCTGCATTTTGTCAGAGATCCATACAGGTCCATGTCCAAATATTTTGCAGAAGGTCTATGAACCTCTAATTGCACCAGGAGCAAGGGTTTTCTGCATGTTTGCTATGACCGCTCATGCAATGGCACAAGCCGGGACACTGATCCATGCTGAAGTTGTCCGCGTGCTCTAATGATGGACCCCAGCTTTATAATACTATTCTAGGAGTTTTATGATTATGAAATCTAGGAGATTTATGTTAAATCACAGGCTTAGTTATCACCGGGAAAGACATAGGAATGAACCAGGATCCCAAAGCTGGAGATCCATTATTCATTGAAAAAAAATGGCACAAAACAGCTTTTGAAAGATGGTGAGACATTGGCTAGGCAGGAAGCATCAGCTGAGTCCATCCTGGGCAAGGGAAGTGGTGCGGGAAAAGCAGGGAGGAATGAGGTGGCATGGCAGAGGAAAGAAGAGTGATGAGAGGGGCACCTGGGTGGCTCAGCGGGTTAAGCCCCTGCTTTCGGCTCAGGTCATGATCTCAGGGTCCTGGGATCGAGCCCCACATTGGGCACTCTCCTTAGCAGGGAGCCTGCTTCTCCCTCTTTCTCTGCTTACTACTCGGCCTACTTGTGATCTCTCTCTCTGTCAAATAAATAAATAATATCTTTAAAAAAAAACAAAAAAAGTGTGATGAGATCAGAGAGCCCAGTAGCAGAGACGGCTAACAAGAAAAGAGGCTAAGTAACTAGCTGAGGGCCTGACCATGCAGTTCTACATGGTCTTGGAGAACTGCGGAGTGTTAAAACACTGAAACATTTCGAACTGGCAACCATATATATATTCAAATCTTATGTTGCATATGTATAATCTATATAGTTTCTAATATAGAATTTAGCTCATTTAGAAACAAATTGGAATGTAATTCTTTTGAAGTTTTTATTGATTTTTATGTAAACCAGTAGAACCGTAAGATTTGTTAATTATCTTTACTATCTCCTGTGCTTAGCCTGGCAGGAGAAGGGTGGGAAAACCAGAACCTCCACCATCCCTTTTTTTTTTCTTTTACACACAGTAGTATATGCGCACTGGTAACCCCTCAGATCTTCTTTAGAATGTCTTGTAAGGAAAAGCAATACTCCTCCACGTAACCTTTCCTAACCCCCAGTCTCATTTCCCATCCCCTAACCTGCTTCCTTACAACAAGCATATCAAACTGTTCTCAAGGGAGAGAATAAATAGTCAGTGAGAGGGATTTATGCTTAGTTGTTAAAATAGATAAAATTGTTTCATGTGTGAACCTCAGTGAGCTAAAACCCTTCGCTACATCATATCAAAAATAATCACAACATGGGGATAATGCACACAGAACCATCTATTGTAGGTGAAGACGCATGTGTTAATATTTAGGACTAACGGAAACCAATATGTTCCCTTGTTTCAGAGGGAACTAACATTTACTGAAGATCTATTGTGGATCAGGAACTATATGAGGCATTTTATATTTGATATTTTATTTAATACTTGTCATTATCACATAAACTGGACCTTGTCCGCACATATGAAGGTCATAAAGCCCGTTCGTTATGCAGTGAGCCATTACTGGATTGTCAGTCTGTCATCTAATTTCTTAGAATTGCTCTATCTTCCACCTTTATCCATATGGTCAAAGGACGTTCCTTAATCTCTTTCAAGACTCCATGGATCCCTACCCACCTCCCCAACCTTGTTCCCCCAGAGCTGGGCCATTTCCCACAGCTGCCACATGAATGGCAGGAACCTCTTACATATGGGGGATTTCCTCACATTTTTCCCTTTTGTATTATGAAGAGAAGCTGCACCTGGGACAATCTCTATTGATCATCTCTGTTCACAAGATGGGACATCTCTATTTGATCAAGGCAAAACACATCACCTAAGGAGCTTTCTATCCTCTAGCTACATTTCTGGATCCAACCTCTGTAGCTGGGCCATTTCTTTTGATCTGTCCCTCATCCTCCACTTACTTTGTGCTTTTCCCAAGGCCCTGTCAGCCCACAGAGACTGACATATAAGAATGCTTCACATTCAGACTCACCTAAGTCTCATCAAACAGAAGCTGCCACTTCTGAAAAGCAAAATGCATTGTTTTACTTGTATTTTCTCACAATTAATGATCATTCTTATTGGTACTTGTTGACTTTTCTCTTTTGAATGGGCTGGTCTTTTCCTACATGTGATTCCGATTAACACATTAGAATTTGTTGGTTGATACATTTCCACTAGGGTTTGTTAATCAGGAGGAAGGCTGTTGTCTTCATGTGGTCTTTGTTTTAGGGTGTGTGTGTGTGTGTGTGTGTGTGTGCATGTCCCCTGTTCCCTTCTTGATTTTAAGCTTCTGGAAGATAGGAGTTTTGTGCTTTAAATGATGCATAGCTTCTATGATGATCAAAATGCACAGGATTAGTATTCTTATCATTGTTGTACTTATTCCGCTGTGGCATGTTGGTTAGTGTTTCCTGAACTTTCTTTGGCATAAGTTTCTTGATGTGTAAGATAAGGTGTTTTGCTCCCTAAAATCCCTCCAGCAGTAAAGCCTAATTCTTTTTTTTTTTAAGATGTCTATTTATTTATTTTACAGAGAGAGAGAGATCACAATTAGGCAGAGAGGCAGGCAGAGAGAGCAGGGAAGCAGGCTCGCCGCTGAGCAGAGAGCCCGATGCGGGGCTCGATCCCAGGACCCCGGGATCATGACCTGAGCCAAAGGCAGAGGCTTCAACCCACTGAGCCACCCAGTAAAGCCTAATTCTTTACCATAAAATTGTTTTGCAAAAGACATTTATGAACATCATCAAAGTCCAAAGTTAAACTACCTATTCACAACGGCAGTGGTTATATATTAGGCCCTTCTGTTATTTAAATGTTTCTTTTAAAAGCATCTCATTTTCTGAGCTCAGCATTTGTTCCCTGCCTTGCACACTACAGTTCAAGAACTATAGTTTCAGTTTTGCTGAGCTACTAAGTGGGTAACTTACAGGGTTTGGGCTAACTGATAAGCACCAAGTAAAGTTGCTGGTGTGAAAAAAAAAGAAAAAAAAAGCTGTTTCTCCTTGATTTCCTCTCATAATCCTCCTGAGAAAAATTTCAATCTCCAGACAGACTGGTATAAAGAACGAACTTTTGTCAAGACAAAAACCCCTGCCTGAGACCAGCTGAACAGATTGTGCGTTTCTGCTCTGTGACTGCTGCAAGAAAGAGGCTCCGAAAACTGCTCATTCATTCAAGAACTGGTTAATGCAATTTGACAGATTTCCAATACAAATTGTGCTATGTTACATTTGGAAAAAAAAAGAGAAAATCCCCGGCACAGAGAGTCATAGCTTAAGAAAAAGGAGTGGCAGACTAAAAATTTTGCTGGAGCTGCTGCTGAAACTGAGAGTTAATCTAGTCTCCAACCACAGCAGGTCTATCATGAATTGGGGAGAGAGTAATTACAAAAGTATCTGATGAGGAGAGCCAGGAACTGCCATGACATGGAGAGGCAATTCATTTGATAAGCTGAAAATTCCACCAAACTCTTAGGTCCACGCATTTCTCTTCTTCAGAGTTCTAAGCCCCAAACCAAAAATCAAATGTTTGAGTTAGGAAATAAAAGATTATAAAACCACTGGAGAAGTCATGACCCAGGACCAGGTATCAAGGAAGAATCTTAAATGGAAAAGTAGATTTTTTTCTAGACAAAAATACAGTGTATCTCAGACTTGAAAATAGAAGAGCCAAAATTGAATTGGTCTGTCTTCTGTTGATTAGCAAATACCTTAACTCAGGAACTGCAAATCCAAAGGTCAAATTGATGTAAGTGAAAGAAATGAGCCAAGTTTAGGAGTGATAGGGTCTGGAATGGACCTTATAGCACAAACCACATCTCAAAGGGGCAGCCGCTACTTAGTTCCAGATGCCATACTTAAGGCTATCTCTGGCTCTACTATGCCAGACCTTCTGAATTTGAAGAGAAACCAGGAACCCACTATTTTTATGTGAAACTTCAAATTTTAATTGTTGGCCTAAATTTAAAATAAAGCAAAAACACTTTTTGAGTCAAAGCAAGGACATCTGTGGCCTTCTAGTAAGTGACTGCTCCAACTTCCATGTTCTTCATGGACCTCGTTCACGATAGAGACAGCACCTGCTTCACAGGGCTCTTTGCAAAAGAAATTTCTAGATTTGAAGTGGTTGGGTCAAAAATTTTCATGTTTAAATACTTTTGTTGTTTACTGTCATATTGTTTCAGAAGTGGTGAAAGAATATATACAATCCCACAAGCTGCATATAAAGTAACCACTCTCCAGGGTCATCTGGGTGGCTCAGTTGGTTAAGCATCCGACTCTTGATTTCAGCTTGGATCATAATCTCAGGGTCATGATCTCAGGGTTGTGAGATCAAGCCCCACGTGGAGCACCCCCTTGGGGCTCCATGCTTAGCAGGGAGTTTGCTTCTCTCTCTGTCTGCCTTTCTCCCTACTTGTACTCTCTCTCTATAAAATCAATACATAAATATTCAAAAATAAATAAGTAAATATAGATAATATTAAAATTACATTTCTCATGAGTTGCCTGTGTCTTCTGGGTCTTTTTTTCTATTGATTTAGAAAAGCTCTTTGCATATTAGTTTAATCCTTTGTCACATGTGCTGCCAATATGATTTTCTCCCAATTTAGAATTTGTCTTACAATTTTGTTAAAGATGTATATTTTTGCCATAAGGAAGTTTAAATCTTATTTGTTTATTTTGTAAATAAAATTTATTTTGAAAGTTTTTGTGCTTTCTAGCTTTAGTGATATATTAGAAAGACCGTTCTCATCTAGGGGTACCTGGGTGGCTTGGTAGGTTAAGCGGCTGATTCTTGATTTCAGCTTAGGTCATGATCTCTGGGTCACCGGGGGGTCATGGGATTGAGCCCTGTGTGGGGCTTTTGCACTCAACGGAGTTAGCTTGTATCTGTCCCTCTGCTCCTGCCTCCACTCATGTACATGCTCTCTCTCTAAAATAAATAATTTTTTAAAAAAAGACTTCTTGGGACACCTGCATGGCTCAGTTGGTTAAGCGGCTGCCTTCGGCTCAGGTCATGATCCCAGCGTCCTGGGATCAAGTCCCACATCGGGCTCCTTGCTCGGCGGGGAGCCTGCTTCTCTCTCTGTCTCTGCCTGCCACTCTGTCTGCCTGTGCTCACTCGATCTCTCTCCCTCTCTCTCTGACAAATAAATAAATTTAAAAAAAAATTTTTAAAAAAGACTTCTCTCATTAAAATTCTATTTCTAAAACATACATTTCCTATAATTTTGGTTTTAGTTTTTACATTTAAATTCATTGCTTTTTTATATTTAAATTCTGTTCTGTTGCTTATCTAATTTATATCTCTTGCAGGACAACACTATTTTCATTGCTAAGATTATAATAAAGGGAGAAAGAATTAAACATTTCTCGCTTTTTCAAAATTTCCTGACTTCTCACAAATGTATACTTTTGGGTGAACTACAGAAACATTTTCTTCAGTCAGAAAAAGTTCCTTGGTATTTTCACTTAACAAATTAATTCAAAAAGCCATACCTTTCCAACATTGAATCTTCCTTGCCAAGAATAAGTTGTATTTCTCCACTGTAGAAATATTTATGCCCCTTAATAGATTTTTATAGTTTTCTTCATAAGTCTTATATATGTTTTCATATGCATTTTAGAAGAAGGTTTTATTTATTTACTTGGGAGAGAGAGAGGCACGGAATGCAAGCAGGGGGAGTGGGAGAGGGAGAAGCAGGCTTACTGCTGGGCAAGGAGTCTGATGTGGGGCTTGATCCCAGGACCCCGGGATGACCTGAGTCATGACCTGAGAGGAAGAAAGACACTTGACCGACTGAGCTACCCAGGTACCCCTCTTTTTTTGTGTACACTTGCTGAGTGTTGTTTTGCTTTTTTTTTTTTTTAAGATTTTTATTTATTTATTTATTTGACAGAGATCACAAGTAGGCAAGAGAGGCAGGCAGAGAGAGGGGGGGAAGCAGGCTCCCTGCTGAGCAGAGAGCCCAATGTGGGGCTCGATCCCAGGACCCTGGGATCATGACCTGAGCCGAAGGCAGAGGCTTAACCCACTGAGCCACCCAGGTGCCCCTTGTTTTGCTATCTTAATGGAATTTTTTTTACCATTTCCATTAAATTTTTTTAAATTTTTTTTAATTTCTTTTCAGCATAACAGAATTCATAGTTTTACGCCACACCCAGTGCTCCATGCAACGCATGCCCTCCATAATACCCACCACCAGGCTCCCCCAACCTCCCACTCCCCGCCCCTTCAAAACCCTCAGGTTATTTTTCAGAGTCCATAGTCTCTCATGGTTCATCTCCCCCCCAATTTCCCTCAACTCCCTTCTCCTCTCCATCTCCCCATGTCCTCCGTGTTATTTGTTATGCTCTGCAAATAAGTGAAACCATATGATAATTGACTCTCTCTGCTTGACTTATGGACCCTCAACTCTATGGTCAAATAATTTTCGACAAAGCAGGAAAAAATATACAGCGGAAAAAAGACAGTCTCTTCAATAAATGGTGCTGGGAAAATTGGACAGCTATATGTAGAAAAATGAAACTCGACCATTCTCTTACACCGTACACAAAGATAAACTCGAAATGGATAAAGGACCTCAATGTGAGACAGGAATCCATCAGAATCCTAGAGGAGAACATAGGCAGTAACCTCTTCGATATCAGCCACAGCAACTTCTTTCAAGATATGTCTCCAAAGGCAAAGGAAACAAAAGCAAAAATGAACTTTTGGGAC